>AYEL01079417.1:0-30993 GCA_000484575.1 Olivierus martensii
ACCACACTGTCACTTTCGCACTGTGAAGGGGACGTTCATGCATCTCTCTCGGGTTTTGAACAGACCAATAGCGGAAGTTCTGTTTGTTCACGTGACTAAATAAATGGAAATGAGCTTTGTCGCTCACCATGTCATCAGTCATCACATCAATCATTTGCTGTGAAAATGTTATGTGATTTGTGTAATCTTGAGGTGTTAGTTGCTGAACAACGGGCAATTTGTACGGGTGACAGTGTAAATCATAATGAAGTATTCACTGTATGCTGCGATCAGAAAGACGCATAGCAGAGGCGTGTTTACAAGCTGGCCGGTTCAGACTAATCTCCACAGCTTTTCTGACACGCTCAATGTTGTCTGGTGTCCTGACTGACCTTGGACGACCTGTTGACTTCCGTTTGAGAGCTGAACCTGTTTCTCTGAAGTTTTTCACCCATAACAATATTGTGTTACGAGACAGAACACGTCCTCTTCTACCCATGTTGAAGTGTTGGCGGAATTGACGCTGAGTTGCAACGCAAGAATCACCACTTTTAAAAAATGTTTCAACGACAAATGCACGGTGCACACTCAACCACTGCTCCATGGCAACTGAACTGGCATCACCTGCACAGAAGCTGATCATGGCGAGAAATGGACACCACTTGGATGACGTCATCTTCACAACCTAAGACTTTGTTTTCAAGGTTTCTGTTACTGTCTGTTAAATGGCACATGTACTCCAATATGTTGCATAAATAAACATGTTTAAAGGTTTTGTAATAAATGCGTTACTTTTAATTAAAAACCCTCAGATCTTTTGCCGGACCCTGTATTTATCACTTCATTCAAGTCACATCAGAATTTATCTTTTTTATTATCATTTGTACCATCTACAGGAACACTTTCTGCAGTTCTAATTTCATCTTTATCCATATTATTGTCATTCACAATTTATATTCCTTCATACACTTTTTTGTTCTCTCATTCATTAGTACACCCAGATCGCTTCTTACTCATTATCTTTTACCCCAGATCATATTCCCACAATGTCATTCCTTACACATTCAAATGCACAATGTTTTCAATATTATACTGCTATCAGAAACACTTTCTGCAGTTCTAATTTCATCTTTATCCATATTATTGTCATTCACAATTTATATTCCTTCATACACTTTTTTGTTCTCTCATTCATTAGTACACCCAGATCGCTTCTTACTCATTATCTTTTACCCCAGATCATATTCCCACAATGTCATTCCTTACACATTCAAATGCACAATGTTTTCAATATGTTTCACTCAGAGCAGATTCAGCCCATATTTACATATTTCATTCAAATTCCTGTTCATTCCTTTTTGCTTGTCTATCCATCCAATCTCCATTCATGCTTCTTTTTTGTTCTCATTATCCTTTATCTGGTGCAGTTTTAAATCCATGTTTGACGGTCTGGTTTCTTTTCTTTTGAGTTTTGAAAATCAAGTAATGATTTTCAAAACCTCAGGCACCATTTTGTCAGGCTTCTAACTTCAGGCCATTATGGCAAAGTTGAAATACCGAGAAGGCAAGAAATATCAATGGATTATGCGATTTCTTTGCCATGTAAAGACATCAGCCCAAAGGGAGAATTATGACATAACTTCATTAATTTTTATTAATCAAAATCTTGTATAATACTTTGTTTTTTTTGTTTGAAAATATGGACTGATTTTCTTCATTCATGGCTTGTTTTGTTCAATGGACTTACTTTGGAATTGCTTTAGTATAAATTCTGGATTTGAGTGTTTTTGTTTTTTTCTGAATTATTGTTTTATTTTTAAACTAAAAAAACTGTTTAAAAATATGTCAAATTATAAAAAAATTAATAGCTAACAAATCTTGATACATACTTTTAAAAGAATTAAAATTTTCAAAATTTTAATTTTTAAAAAAAATTTAAAAAATTTTTTGGACAAATCCATTATTTCTGTAATTTCATTCTTTTTTTCAAATTTATTATGTTCACTTTTATTTCCACATATATAGGAAGAGAATTTTTACTTCAGTAAATATGTTAATATCTGTTATATCAAACTTTATTGCTCAGTTAATTGTTTATAATTTTCATGCTTTATTTTTATATATTCAAAGAGTACTTTTTATCAGTTGCATTACTAATTTATTGACCAGAGGAATAATCCTCACTATTGGCTGAAAAGACCGCTTAATAATTGCTAGGTTGTCATGTGGCTAAGTGTATAATATTTTATTAAATTTTAATTAAGCTCCAAGTGTCAAATTATATAAAAGAAATTTATTAGATTACAGTTTGAATCCGTGAAGAATTGTTGTTATTATTTATATTTATAAACCAATAAAATTAAAATTAAAATTAAAACGAATCTATAAAAGCTGAAATAAATAAAAACATATTTACTATTCATACTACTACTAAATAGATTAAATAATTTTGTAAATTTTACATCTTTAATATTATTTATATTTATAGACCAATAAAATTAAAATTAAAACGTATCCTATAAAAGCTGAAATAAATAAAAACTATTTACTATTCATACTACTACTAAATAGATTAAATAATTTTGTAAATTTTACATCTTTAGTCAGGATTAACTGAGCAAAGTAGAAAGAGTGAAGTAACTCTTCAGGCTGCAGAAATGGCAGTGTTATCTTTTGTTCGGCAACACACACCACCAGGCAAATGTCCGTTGGCTGGGAATTCTGTTCACGCGGATAAAAAGTTTTTGGAAAAGTTTATGCCCGAATTCATAAAGCATTTACATTATCGGATTGTTGATGTCAGCACTATTAAAGAATTATGCAGGTGAGCATCATTTTTTTGTTTTTTGTTAGACATTCGACATGGTATTTATTTTGTTAATTTAAAAAATAAATTTAGACGTTGGTATCCAGAAGAATACAAAGAAGGCTTAACAAAAAAAGCAACTCACAGGTTTGTTTTTTTTCTTTTTTTTTTAAATAAAATATCTTTTTGAAGAATATTTGAATATCTTTTTCTTTATAGGGCTTTGGAAGATATTATTGAGAGCATTAGTGAACTGAAATATTATAAGAAATCCATTTTCAAATAAAGGATTCTTTCATCTGTCAAATTTACCATATAACATGATTTGTATATTAAATAAGTCCAGAATTCTATCAAACAATTCATAACTGTCAAACCAAATCACGATCTGGCAAATGTTTAAATTTAAAGTTTCATTTAACTTGCTATTGTACATCATGCTGTTTAAACTATTCACCTCCTATAAGAGCTAAATATTCACATAATTTATAAACTGTTGCTTTTTAATGCACAAGAGATAAGTTAGTATTTCTTGTTCATTTGGCTAACAAAATTATACATTCTTGTATATCATTATCCAAAACAATTAGAAATATAATATATATATCCTCCAGTTGTTTGACTTGCATTCTTTTAATCCAGTTTTCAATTATAAATAGCACTATTTGCATTTAGTATGATTATACATTTCAAATGTGATTTATTATTACAATATAGAATAAAATATTATTGCAAACTTTATTTTCTGTGTAATAAGACTTTTGTTTGCAACTATAAATTGGAGTCTAAATCCCGAATTGAAATGCTTTTGTAGCAAGAATCCAAAATTAAAAATCTTAAAATTTTATAAATATATATATTAAATTATTGAGAATTCAACTATAAGTCCTTATAATGCATAAATATTAAGAAAATTATTGGTTCACTATACAGCTACTCCTCAATGACTGGGTTTCGTTCTCACGACTCGGTCGTAGAACGAATTGGTTGGTAAGCGAAAAACTTGTTCCTATATTAAAATATTGGAAACAAATTTCTCTCTTAATTATGCACAAAGTACAGCATTTTTCTTCAGTTTTTTTGGAACTACGAGTGCGGGGAAATTACAAACAAAAGTCGTAAGCGATGCATATGAGCAAAAACCAAATATTCAATTAAAAAAAATAGTCTTAAGCTCGGATGTAAGTTCAAGCAGTCATTAAACAGGTAGGTCGTTAAGTGAGGAGTATCTGTAATGAATTTATTATGTTATTTTCAGATTATGTCAGTTATAATTAAACTTTTATAATTTTTCACAAAAATATGTTTAGATTTAGGAAAACAAGATTTCTAAATCCAATTTTAACTTTAACTTTTGCAATTATGGCAAAAGAATACACTATAATTCTTATTTTCAAAGGCTATCAATAAATGATTTGTTGGTGCTCTTAAATTTTTAAAAATAATACATTCAGTGAGACAAACTGGTTTTTTAATCTTATTGAATATGCTTGAAGCCACCATTTATGACATTAAAAAAGAAACCAGGATAAAATTGAGGGGTTGTGAAAGATTTGAACAGCAAGAACAGGAAAGTCTTAATAAACTAAGCATAATCATTTATGTAATTCCATTTTTTCATTGAACGTCCAAAAGCCAATAGTTCCTTTTAGTTCGTTATGAGTAAAATCATATTTACTATAAACTCTCTTATGAATGACCTCTTATTTACAGATTTCAAAAATAACACAATCTGAAATGGAGTGTTTTGAAATTAATGATTCTAACTGTTAATTAGTAAAGTGACAACTAGGAAGCATAAATTCAATCTTTGCTGCATTTGGAGAGACTATCTTTTGTACTCTGTATAAATTGAATTGGGATTTATTAAATTTTATCACTTAGGAACAACAGAAATTATTAGTGCTATATTAGTTTTGGTGACTTGTATTTTTATACCTAATTTAGAAGTAATGAACAATCAGCATTAAAAAGGAAGAATGGGGTCACCAATAGTTTCTTCATTAGAAAGCTTACAGTAAGTAAATAAAAATTAAGCAAAAGATTTTATTTTATTAAGTAAACAAACTTTAGCAAAACTTTTAACAACTAAGTAATTTCATTTTGTCTTATTTGCAGTTAATTGAATTTGCATACTGTATTTGATGACAGCATCGGAAGTCAGTATTGAGTCTATGGGAGCGGCATATTACCAACTTTTGTGACAGTATTAATGCATACACAACATCAATTTCATTACAAAAAGATAACCGTGTTCGTAAGAACTGTTAATTTTATGTAATTGTGCTTTTACGTTTTTAGTTCCGAATAAATATTCAATGCAATTTGCTTCTTTTGATGGCTAATCGTGCAGCTTTTCAAAATGACTTAAAATTACAACTTTATGCCAATTTAGAATACAGTTAGAATCATTTGTAATGTGCAGAACATCATTTGCATCTGATCATTGTATATATTATAGACACACAGGTAATTTACTACATGTTAAAACCACGTTAATATCAATTTTATTCGAAGCTTATAGCTTTTGTCAAAATTATCATTATTTTATGGCAATTTACTATAACATTGAGAATAATTTAGTGGACTATATCATCAGCATGATATAAATGAACTTTGGGTCTTCCATAAACTCAATACTGACTTCTGATACTGTCATCAAGTATAGATACTTGCATAGTGTTAGCGTTATTATTAGCAAAGGTTTCTCTGAACTATTCAAAAACTTATATTGATTTAAATTTTAAGTTTTAATATCAAATTCATATTGTAGGATAATTGAACATGTATATGTTACTGTTAAAACCCAATTTGCCTAGTTGAAACTGGTTGGAACATAGTCTGTTTGTGAATACTAGTATTAATTAGTCAATACTAGAATTCACTACATTTGTTAGAAACTTCTACTTTTCATTAAAACTGCTCTAGTGAAAACTAGTACAGTAGATTAAAAGGGACAAATCTCAAAGAACGGAAACCAAACTAATACATAATTTAAACGCTTAATTGGGACAGTAGCAGAAAAGAAATTTTCAATTTTTGATATATATTAGGGATTTTTCAAAAGTATGGCAACACTACGTACACTAATACTTGTTGTGTGCTTTCTTAAAAAAAATCCTTACATAAAAATTATAACATTTTATTGTACCAGTAATTTTTCAAGTTAGACCTTTCTACAAGACAATACAAAGACCATGGAGTGGGTCATTTCTTCATGTCCTATTATATACACATCGACACACTGTCGCTGCACTAATACAAACATCCATTCTTTAGTAAAATTATATCATCATTGATAAATAATACTGTATTCGGCAACACCAGCATGATGAGAATCAGTTATCTATCGTCGTGAGTCTGGAAAGTGTGCCTCTCTTAAGAGATATTCATTTACAGTGTCGATTTTATTTAAAATTTTTAAATCTTGCCAAGATGCCAAGAAATGAAATTGTAAAATTTATCGTGTATGTATTATTTTTTTAGAAGGAATGATTTTTCACTTTAAAGTAAAATTGCTTTGCTGGATAAAATTAAAAGCCAGCCATTGTAGATTTGCTGCTTTATAAAATTTACCATAGATCATCTTCTACAACAAGAAAATCAACTGCGTGGGGGGCATTACAGAAAGAAATTTCAGGAACATCCAAAAGAAAGCGTAATGGAAAGGATCCAGAAGTCAAAGAAGCATTAGATTAACGGATTTCTATAGTTAGCGGGCTAGGTGTGAATATCAGCAGCCAGTATTGAAGAAGTCGTCAGAGGAGATAGGTACCTAATTATTATTATTTTACTGATTTTAATAAATCATTAAAATAGGTAAAAAAAATAATAATTAGGTACCTATTATTTACCTACGAATTATAAATTCTAAAATAAAATATGTTACTACTTTGTTTAATTGGGACAAAATGGCTTAGTCCCAATGTGTCCCAATTAAGCGGATAAAATAATAATAATAATTAGGTACCTGATTTTAATAAATCATTAAAATAGGTAAAAAAAATAATAATTAGGTACCTATTATTTACCTACGAATTATAAATTCTAAAATAAAATATGTTACTACTTTGTTTAATTGGGACAAAATGGCTTAGTCCCAATGTGTCCCAATTAAGCGGAATCCACTGTATTACCTAAAATTTCTTTTACAAGGATAAGCCTGATATCTTCCTGATCATGCAATCATGCATTAGTATGTTTTTATTTTTCTCCCTAACTGAAATTTACAAAAGAAATATGTGATGTATATTATTTGTTTCTGCATTTAAAACTGTTATGACATTTAGAGTTGCAGAGAATTCCCTTCTTGCACAAGCATCTTTTCAAAATGCAACCTTTCTGGCAAAAACAACATGTGAACCCTTGTGGTGTTATTTCTTTGAGGTCAGCAGGTAGGAAAGTGGCAATATTTGTATCTAGTACCTCTTCGGGCATCAGAAACTTCTGACAAATGTTAAATTCCGATCTACAAAAAATATTTTTTCATAATCATATTTTGGGCACTCTATAAATAGTAACAAAATACATAACGATACAAAATCTACCTGCAATATAATTTATCCACATTTTCATCCTTAGTTTTATTTTGTGCAGATATTTTTTTCCAACACAACATCGATGATATTTCAAAAATCTGCCTTTGCTCTGTCGTAATCCCAATCCTGGATAGGGACATTTTCTCCTACTTCAACAGTGGAGGGTGGCATTGAAGATATATTTCATTTTCTTCACAAATTTTCATGAGTTCTCTCCTGGCTGATGTGATTTAAACTACAATATACTAGGTCCAGCCTCATGTTCTTCTTCAACAAGGATCTCAGCTTCGTTCTATCGCACATTTATCTTTTCAATGACAGTCTGGAATTCATCCTCATTTTCAGTGTTTCAAGAACATCTGATCAATGCTGAAGTCATGAGTCCTACTCTTAGGTCTATCCCGAACATGGCTCAATAGGGCGACTATTTTATTCCAGAATGAAAAGTTCTGTTTTTCATAAACCGAATAAGTCGAAAGGCTTAACTAACTGCTTTTAATTAGTAAAAACTATAAATAATTGCAAACAAAGCAATTTTTCTGTCAATTCCAGTTTTCCCTAAAATGTCTGAGTTCTAGTATCGACTAGTTAATATTAGTATTCACGAATGGGCTTTGTTCCAACTAGTTTTGGGTTTTGACGGTTACATATATAATTAATAACCATTCATAGTAATTTAGATCATCTGTCATATGATTTATTTTTATTTTCTTTTAATCAAAGTAAAATTTGTTTTATCCGTAATGTATTAAAATGTTAACCAGAATTTCTATTTATGTCTTTTTATATTAAAAGTAAATGATTTTATAATGTAGAGATACAAATCAGATTTTGTATATTAGTCCCCTACTTGAATTTTTTGGTATGAATTAACAATGTAAGTTAACTGCATAATTTTCACAATGTATAAATACATGTGAACATGCAAATAATTATTCCATTTATCTATACTCAATTAAAACGTGTACTGTTAGCACAAAGGGTCACAAGTGATTATTTTTGCAAAAATAGCATTATTTAATGAATTGTTTTTATTAGCATTTTATTGAAATTAGCACAAATATTAATCCAACTTAAAAATCTGTACATCTCTGAAAATGTACAGTTACTTTATATTAGCTGTATTGTTTGTTATAATAGAGGTTGAGAATATATGATGTTCAGATACATTCTTTAGAAAGATCTATATATAATTTACATATTGCTAGTTAAAACTTCAGAATATAAATTATAAAATTCCTTTCCATAAAATTGTTTTTGAGATCACTATCCTGTATAAGTTTTTGAACTAACTAATAAATTTAATGAAATTTATTGGTGATGGTGATCTATAACAGCCATCTTGATGCTGATCATTTAATCCTTCAATTGTAACTATAGGTTCCCTCCTATAACACAGTAAATAGGTTCCTGAAAACCACATGTTGTGTGAAACTGTGTTATATGACACCTAGAGACAATACAAAAATGTTATTCCAGAACCAATTCAAAACAAATTAATTCCTCATAAGAACAATAACACCACGAAACATCAAGAATGAAAAAATATGTAGATAAAACAAAAGGAAATAAAAAAAAGTATACAGCCTATATAAATTCATTTAATACTTATATTTTCCTTAATACGAGAACGTTTTCTCTCTAACAATATCAACTTCACTTTCTGAACTTTATGTATTTAAAATTTGTGTATCTAACCCACTATGAAATAACTGTTTCTTAACATACTCAAAAAAATTTATGAATAAAGTTTTTCTCCTCTTTATTCTTCAATAGAGGAGAGTGAAACTTGTATTTTATCCAAAAACTGAACATTGGGAACATAAAATACTCAACGATTGCCAATTAATTTCAAATCGAAAATAGATTATTGTCCCTATTATGGCAAACTAGTAAAATTGCATTTATGAGTAATTTTAGCAAAGTATTTTCCAATAATTGCATTTTGTGTCCCCCTAATGTCGAATTACAAAAATTAATGAAAATATTTTGTGCTGTAGGAACGCAAATGTAATTTTCTAAACGTATTAAGTAAAAACAATATTGTAGAAGTACCATATTATATGAAGGTTTCCTCAATTATCAAATCGTGTTAGAGCAAAACCGTGTTGTGGGAAGCCGTGTTATAGGAGGGATACCTGTATTTAAAAATGGTGAGATACTCTCTGGAATATATAAAATATTCATCCATTAATCAAACTTAAAGGTTTATTCCTAACTTTTTGATTTTTATAAAATTCAACAGTGGTCAGGCAAGTAACATTAATTAATCCTGTAGATTCATCCATTTAGAAGACTAAGTGACTGCCATTTTTAAGGTTACCCTGTAATAAGATGAGAGTATGATGAATGATAGGTTACCTTGTTGATTTATTATTATTATTTATCATTGACATGAGATGGTGTTAAGCATTAAGAAGGGCTAACCTATGACTTACCTGCATTGCTTCATTTTTTAGAATGGAATAGGTTATTATTTATACAAATTGATTAAAGTATATCTCTTAAAGTTATGTTAAAACAAGCAATTTTGGAAAGAATTAATAATCTTTCAAATGGTGTGTTTTAATTAAGCTTTTAATTTAAAGAATTTCAAGACGGATAAATCACTCCATAACAGTGCAAATTAGTAACAATTAATAGCATCCCCTCATTTTTATTTTCTCAAATTCTTTTTTTAATGGAGACTAGTGATTTCTTTTAAAGTGTCTCAGCACTTTTTAGACCTGATTATGTTTATTTCTTTTAAATATATTTAATTTCATTGTTCACAGACCTTGCTTTATAACAATTTAAGAATTAAAATTAATTTATATTGAGAATAATATCAGTAATATTTAATTCCAATGAAAAAATTAACTTGTTTTACAATTATTGAATTCGTGCTATTCTGTGTTAACGAAATTTTATTATTCCCATTTGAAATTTAAAAAAAAATATTTAGATCAAATAATATCTAAATATTTGTAAAAATGCATGATAGAAACCAATTACAGTGGGTGTTCGGATAACGAACACTTTTTTGAAAGATCTTTATGTTCGGTTAACGAACACTTCACAGAAGAAACTGTGGGACCCGCGGACTGACCAAATGACAGATCAGCTGGATGGCTGCATGGTAAAGCTGTGACTTACCATTCTGGAGAATCCGGGGGTCCAACTACTCCAATTTTTAGGAGGGATCTGGGTTGGACCATTGAAACCCATCCTTCAATCTTCTGGTTGACCCCATCATGGGTTAGTAAGCCTGTGATGATGGCAGTTCTATAATGGCCGCTGCCAGATAAAAATATTCCATGAAGATATTCCGTTAGGTTAGTTAAGCCGAACTGACAGGCTTAGGCCTTGCGCACTCATGGACTTATGAGTAAGGATGGAAGAAAAGTAGTTTTCCCCGATTAAAATAAACTCTGAGACAACGTAAAACAAACTCCCTCAATGGCGTTTCCACCTTGTCGTGGTGAGGGAGCTTGCGTGTTCCGATGATCCTGAGAGCTATGCCAGCGGTAGCTTTGCTACTGGTAGGGTCTCCCATGCCGGACAGATCGAAGGTAAGGGGCCAGACTAAGAGGACGCCCTACCCAAACTAAGGTGTAGGTATCGTGCTGAGAGTTGAGTGGCACTTGGGTAGTAAAAGATGTAGTGTCGTTAACGATCCCTTCAGGGCACCTGGCGAAACTGTGTCGTAGTTAGCCTTCCGCCCGTGTTGGAGGATAACCGGGCGGTGACTTTTTATGTTTCCCCCAGTTTGTATTTTGCCATATGGATGACACCTCATTCAAGGCATTGTTTGTGATATGTGAGTTGGCAAATTACATGCTGAGCAAAGCATGGTACGGGTGCTCGAAAACACCCAGTATATATCAATATAAAATAGTCATGTTATTTAATCTTTCCTTTGACATTGAATTTCTAAGGTAATTTTTTAATCTTTTCATACAAGAACATACTTACATATTTTTCGCAATGTTGCCAGTGTAATATTTGTATTTGGCATACAGTAATTGTTTGTCATTGTAATTGGGCTTTGGTTATTAATGAAAATAAGCGAATATAAACATATTATCAGGTTTTACTATTGATTGGAAACTTGTATTTTTCACAATGTTGCCAGTGTAATATTTGTATTCGGCATACGGTAATTGTTTGTCATTGTAATTGGGCTTTGGTTGTTAATGAAAATAAGTGAATATAAACATATTATCAGGTTTTACTATTGATTGGAAACTTGTACGTAATTATAATTGCATTAGAAAAATGTGTAAAGTTGGGGTTTTGTGGGCCCCAGAAGTCAGAGCCCACAAAACAAGTCGGATTTAATGGTGCGCCTACCATTAAATCCGCCTCTGAGTAAAAGAAAATAAAAAGATAAAAGAAAATTGGTATCTAAGCTGCAAGTAGCTCAGCATGTAATTTGCCAACTCACATATCACAAACAATGCCTTGAATCCTCATTCAAGGCATTGTTTGTGATATGTGAGTTGGCAAATTACATGCTGAGCTACTTGCAGCTTAGATACTAATTTATACACAAAGCAAAAGCAATGTGATACAATATCAGGATGAATTTATGCCCTTGGAGTAACAAATTGGGTTTGAGGCAAATATTAAGTTTAGTCTGTATCAAGGGCAAGAAAAGTGAAATGCAAAATTGGTAGCAATTTTCCAATCAGTATTGTCTGAAGTACAGCCAAGCAGAAAAATGCTGGAAGTAATTGATGAAACAGAAGAATTAATGGAGGAGGAAATTGAAGATATTCCAAAGAAATTGCAGATATTCCAAAAGAGGATGTCAATCATTTGATAATGCGGTTAAGATCATTTGTTGTGGAAAAATGCCCAGATATGCCAAGTGGTGTAGCCAGAATTGAATGTGCTTTCTCTGCTTACCTTCATAAAAAGAATAAGAAACAGACTAACAATTTATACACAAAGCAAAAGCAATGTGATACAATATCAGGATGAATTTATGCCCTTGGAGTAACTAATTGGGTTTGAGGCAAATGTTAAGTTTAGTCTGTATCAAGGGCAAGAAAAGTGAAATGCAAAATTGATAGCAATTTTCCAATCAGTATTGTCTGAAGTACAGCCAAGCAGAAAAATGCTGGAAGTAATTGATGAAACAGAAGAATTAATGGAGGAGGAAATTGAAGATATTCCAAAGAAATTGCAGATATTCCAAAAGAGGATGTCAATCATTTGATAATGCGGTTAAAATCATTTGTTGTGGAAAAATGCCCAGATATGCCGAGTGGTGTAGCCAGAATTGAATGTGCTTTCTCTGCTTGCCTTCATAAAAAGAATAAGAAACAGACTAAAATTAACTCTTTTTTTCAGAAAGAATAATCAAACCATGAGAAAACAATTCATAAGTAAATGTATTGATGTTGTATGATATAGTATTGTATGAATAATTTTCCTGTTTTTATTATGTGTGTTTCTGTATGACATTTTCTTAAAGCTGCACAATAAAATGAAGCATGTGTATATATCAGTACAGCTTAATAATAACTTAATAACTGATGAAAAATCACGAGTTACATAACATTTAATGATTGTTCCATATGTTGACCAGTTTCCTTCAGTCCCTTGGGTGGTCAACTTTTGAATTGATGTTGTATGATATAGTATTGTATGAATAATTTTCCTGTTTTCACTATGTGTGTTTCTGTATGACATTTTCTAATAAAAGCTGCACAATAAAATGAAGCATGTGTATATATCAGTATAGCTTAATAATAACTTAATAACTGATGAAAAATCATGAGTTGCATAACATTTAATGATTGTTCCATATGTTGACCAGTTTTCTTCAGTCCCTTGGGTGGTCAACTTTTGGAGGTTAAACTATATATAACTGATAATTGAAACCATTACTAGAACTTCAATAGAATTCTTTTAAAAACTGGTTTATATATAAAATGACTGCTCAAGTTGTATGATTAATAGAACAAGCAAAACAACATAGCTTGAAAATAACAAACTGAAATTCACTTTTCTATAGTAATTAACGGTATCAATCATTTATTCCAGTTATAATCCCATTTGAACATAAAGTTCCAACAAACTATAAGTTGTATGATTAATAGAACAAGCAAAACAATATAGCTTGAAAATAACAAACTGAAATTCACTTTTCTATAGTAATTAATGGTATCAATCATTTATTCCAGTTATAATCCCATTTGAACATAAAGTTCCAACAAACTATGTTGTGTAAAATGTTTCAATCATTTTAAGAAAAATTAGAATTTATAACCAAGCAATTAAATTATTAAAATTTTAATATATCTTACCAATTGTATGTGATTTATAATTTTCATCATATAAAACATCAAAAATACTTTCTGCAGCAAGAATAGCACTCTTCATTGCATTGTGTGTTCCTTTTATTTTAGGCACATTCAAAAATCCTGCACTACAGCCTATTAAGCAGCCACCAGGAAATGTTAATTTTGGTATACTCTAAATTATTAATAAATTAATAAATTATTTTTGAATGGAAAATAATAAATAATGAAAATACTTAAACAATAAATTGAATAGAGGAGTTCCCAAACCTACATAAATTTGACTTTACATAAAAAAATGCATTAATTCTGGTATGCAAAAATATTTAAAAAATCATCTTTATAATTTAATATACAATGTAGTACTATATTTTTACTCCCTGATACTGAAACAATAGTTATGATACTACTGAAATAATAAAATTACTACTGATAACTTTACTATTATTGATAATTAATTTTTGACAATAAAGTTATGATAGCTTTAACAATATATAATATAATATAATGTAAATTATGCATATGCACTATATCATATTTCTGATTTTGTAGATAGGCTTTACATACTGCATGAAATGATTTTTATTTTCCCATAATTCTGTAATAATTTACATAAAGTTGAAGTTGATTTACATAAAATTTGACATATGTGATATTGTCAAGAATCTAAGTTTTATATAAATTGAGTTTTATAAATTGAAGATATTTTGAATTTGCATAAAAAAAATTCTGTAATATTAAATTACACACTTTCTGTTTGTCTTCATATTTTAATATAAATAAATTTCACAAGATATTTAATTTTAAAAAGGATTTTTTTAATTAAATTAATTTTAAATAAATCGCACTTTAAAAAAATCTAATCGTGAAAAATGGCATGGAATTATTTTCCCGAACGAATTTTAGAAAATCAGTTTATCACCATTTTCAAAAATGTCAACGTGAAATTATTTCAAAAACTATTCTTTCTTATGTAGCGAAGAACAGTTGGCGTAGGTGTTGTTCCTGAAGACAGGCTAAACAAGACTAGTCTGTTGTCGGTGAAACCAACAAACGCCGTCAAGGTCGAACAAGGAGCGAACAGATGAGATAAAGTGCTTCAATGGACTAATCCCTCCCATCGCATACCAGTGTTAAAGATCTGACGCCGAAGTTTTTTTTTTTCCTAACTGTACCTAAAATTCCTTTGACGTCGTGAGTTGAATTGATTCTTTTTTGAAAGAATATTCAGGCTATTCACACCAAATTTTATCGATCGTACGCTGAGAGTCAGACGATCACTTCCTGATTTAGATCTTTTCAAAATCATCCAGACGAACAGAAACGAAAGATTTATAACTAATTATTATATCCCCAGTGAGACATCGTAAATATAATTAGGGCAATTTAGATGCCGAGCATTTAAATCGGTCGGTCATACATAAAACCGTAACGACACGAAACAGTTACTAATGTCATAAAGGGCGTTAACCTTATAGCAAATATAAGAAGGAAAACGGCGCAAGCGAGAACCAAATATTACATCGCTTTACGCAATGTCGAGTTTTAGAACTTACTATAATAATTCGAGGGCAGATCGCAACCTGATTTAATAGAATTTTTTATGCATTAAGTAATCAATTTATTTTTAATAGCAATCTTTCAGAAATAATTCTCCAATAGAAAAATAATTATTTATAATATTTTATAGAGTTATAGTAATAATTATTTATTCAGTTGTTCAGACAATTTAGAATCATTGAATTTTACATACAAAGCCTTTGCTTGGGCTAATTTTTACGTTTATTTTTGAAAATAAGTGAAATTTTTCTGAATGTATCTTTATCAATAACATGTTAGGGGTTGACCTTGAATATTTTTATGTCAATCTGGAAGGACGTCTGGATATCTGGTAGCTTACGGCATACCGAAGTAGGTCAAAGCAGCTTGCATTCAAGGTAATGTAATGTTATTTGTCAAAGACAGGATAGCTTTTTATCTCATCCCTTTCCGGAATGTTCGCCGACTTTGTTTCCAATTCTTCACGAATTTAAAAACTAAAAATCTTAATTCCCAAAATAAACTATCATGGAACGAATCCGATATTTTTAAATAACAATTGAATTTTTGAAGTTTCAATAATAAACTTAGTTCGGCTTTTGTTAATCACATTTATAATGTACTGTACTTGTATCATTTAACAAATATTTTTTTATTCGAAATAAAAAAAAATGATAAATTTGGAAGAACAATAATAAAAGACAATTCTTTTTATAACATGATACTCGACTACAACTGGTACTAAATAACGAGAAACTAAGTAATTATAAAAAAAATCCGGTTATAAACAGTAAGTCTGGATACAGAAGTAACCGGACAAGTTAATCACTGTTCGACATTTGGTCGCAAGAAAAACGTTATGACGTACAATCAACAGCAATCCGACAATGTTTATGGCTCGAATTACGAATAAAATTGGAATCCTTTTTATAACAGAAATACAAAATATATATAAATGCTGTTGGATAAACATTGAAATCCTATTCTAAAACAAAAGTAAAAGTAATAATTTGAAAAGTCAAAAATCTAAAGTTCATTGACATCATTTACCAAATTCATATTTTGAATTTAACTGCTTCTTAGAAAAACGTTAAATCAAACTATTTATACATCTACCCCCTTAAAAATTGATTTTTAATATTAAAATTGTTCGATTTATTTACTCCATACGGTACTAACTCATCGGCAGTTATGACTATATTTTCAAAATATGTTACGTTGACATTGGTAAATAGAAAATGTTAAAGGTTAACCTTTTAACGTTGGCTTACTTATTTTCGAAAAATATAGTTCTTATATTCTACTTCAATTTTTTTTCTTAGAAAATCACACTATTCCCTAATTACAAGAATGCGGGGATGAATCACTCTTATACCTTAGAGATAACGAAAACCGTACACTGATTTTTTTTAACCAAATGATAGATGGATTTAATTGATTAGAAATCTACTTACGGTTCAGCTTCAATAGACTTGAGTTTAGCAACATAGTTGGACGGGATATATCCTTCTTGTTTCGTTGTCTTGGACTTAGCGAACCACCAATCTCCTTGGGTGTCGTTCAATATCTCGAGGTGTTCGCCCTTCTTGAAACTCAGGTCTTCGTCCGTCCGAGCGTCGTAGTCGTAAAGAGCGACAAATACCTTAGAACTAGAACCCGATCCACTTTCGCCATCCGAAGGAACAGGAGGCAAATTACTATTGCTTCTTTGATCCGGATGCTGAACGACTGATATCGGATCCACGGTCGTCGGCTGAACCGAGACGACGACCGTAGACGGACCATTATCCGTCGGTCGTTCTGTAGGAGGAAGAGTATCACTCTTTTTTACATTTTTGTTGGCCGAACGACTGAAACAGTTTCCCATCGTGGCCAAAAGAAGTCACGAAATTTCACAAAATTAAAACAAAAAAGGTGGCGATCTTTACCGCTACCTCCCAACTACACCGACCGCCATTGATTCCTCTCAACGGCAACCAGAAGAAGTTGACTTATCCGCACGTGAATATAGTGCGCTAGCATTTGATCGTAAAACTCTTCAAATACGCTTATTTAAAATTATCTGATAGTTAGTTGTGTAATTTATGTAAATTAAATAAATAAATCGTCTAAATATAATAAATTAAATAAGCTATATCTATTGATTTAGGTGCGAGAATCGACTTCCTCGTATTCGTTCACTGAACAGGTGAACCGGATTTTTATGTAAATGAATTCCTCACCTGGATGCCAGAGGAGAGATGAACATAGAAAAAAGTTTCCATGAATTTGATTAAGTAATTTAATCGCACCGTTCAATAATATATTATTCACGGAGAGTAAAGGCGCGACAATTTTCATCTTTTCTCACTATTGATCGACTTGAAACGAAAAATACTTCAGCTTTTAAAGTAATGCAATTCTATTTATCTACGGATAAGCTACATATCTTCTCAAGGACGAAACACACTTTTTTTATTTTTACGTACAGTATTATGTTTTAATATTATATATAGTATTAATAACAATAATTAAAATATATTGATATCATTAACGATTAAATTATAAAAATATACAACATTTATTTTAGATAAAAAAAGTATTTAAAAACAGTTCACTGTATTATGAAATGTTATTTATCTTTAAAATTGAATAAGATTTATATAAAATCAGTTTACAAGAATCATAATTACTATTAGAGACATTTTAATATCTGGCGCTTCACTGTAGTTTTTCCCAGTTTGGAGGGCTGGGGGGATTTGGCTGCAGCATCAAGGGTGGTTTGGTCTGGTTTACGGATGGTTCTAAAACCGCTACTGGTGTTGGGGCAGGGGTTTACTGCAAAGGGACGCGGATGTATTTTTCCTATTCCCTTGGGTGGTTTGCCACTGTATTTCAGGCAGAAATTTTTGCTATTTCTGTATGTGTTAGAATAAATCTTGATAGGAAGTATGCTGGTAAGCATATTTTTATCCTATCTGATAGGGCTGCCCTTAAAGCGCTTTATAGTTCCCGATTTGTTTCAAAACTAGTTTGGGAATGCCGTCTTCTCATTTAATTTGGCAACCGATATCGTTTTTTTAGATCTATCAGCTAGTTATCTGTGATTTTATTAGTTTATTCAGATTGTTAATTAGATTAATTAATGATTTATATCCTATGAAGAATATTGTTTATATTCTGACTAAGAAATTTATTTATATAGTACACTAACTATGAGAATTTTTGATACATAAAATTATATCAATATTATAAAAAATATATTAAGCTATATAATAATTATTAATATATATAAATAATAAAAATGTAAGCATTTTGAAAATGATTTGGCAACCTATATCGTTTTTTTAGATCTATCAGCTAGTTATCTGTGATTTTATTAGTTTATTCAGATTGTACAATCGTTTGATTTAAGATTACGAAATAGATTCATTATAACTAAACTGAATTCTCAAATTTCTGCACTTTCGTCAATATTCCGTAAGATTTACTTTTGACCTTTCAGAAAATTATTTCCTTCTCAGAAGGTTCGCATCATCCAAAATTCGTCTCTCAGCGCATTATTTTACTTTTTATATCTACACAAATCTATTTTTGACATTTCAAATTCTAAGTTTTTGAATTATGAAGTATTAATTAGAATAAATTCTACATATAGGCCTATTTGGCATTTTAGAAAGATTCATTAATTTATCCAGTGCTGAGTTTAATTTTATGAGTCAGATTGAAGCTGAGTCAGCTACGAAGGAGACAGCTGCATAGATGAGTAGAGCATACATGATATGATTTTAATATTCCAACATAGTACCAAGATTTCAGAATTTGGAAATTGGATATGCATTTTAAATTCCTTTAGATAAAACCTCTTCTTGTGAAGATAATATTGATAAGATAGCTAAAGGTCAATTTATTATCATGTATTATATCAATATCATTATTGTCGATTTTGAAAATTTAAATTGCTAATAGAGATTACCGGAAATGGATATTTTGTCCAAAGAAATCTCATAAAAACAGTTTTTTATATATATATATATATATAATGCAGACCAAAGTTGGTTGAAATGAATCTAATAGGTTTTAAAGTTCATAAAAACAGTTTTATATATATATATATAATGCAGACCAAAGTTGGTTGAAATGAATCTAATAGGTTTTAAAGATATGAAAGGATATACATATACTATAGGGCTTTATATTCGTAAATCTGCAGAATACATCTTTTCTGTAAGCAATCATCTATAGAAAAGTAAAATTCTATTTTGATAATCTGAAAATTGCAACTAACAATGCCAAAAAATTTATCTTCTGTTGAATATTTACCACCCACAATGTAATTAGCTCTTATTAAAAGGAGAAAAAACTCTATTATTTCACTTTCATCTGTAATTAGGGAGAATGATATAACCATCTTTTATTCGGTATTGTATAGTATACTTAACAAGCTAAGGGATTCAAGGAATTCTTGTTTTTAAAATGAAAGAAATTATATTTTTCTACTGTAAAGCATTTTAACTTCTATAAAAATACGCTGAAGGTAAAAAAAATTATTGTATTACTTGTATTATATTTATTATTTATAAAATATTAAATGGAAATCAGATTGTCTATAAGACATGACGTTAGGCTTGAATAATTTTTAGAACATTTGAGATTACAAAAGAAAAAAATAGTATCTTTTGCTTCTGGATAGACGAATATAGCCTATATTCTTTTGATTGTGATATTGCTCCATGAATAGGCCTATTAGTTGAATTTAGTTTCACAAAAAAATGTTATTAAATATTTCAGTTTCATATCTTTTTCTAAATAACTTCGTTTTGTCAGTTTCAAACTGTTTTGTACTTCTCAATATATTAGTCTTTCATTTCAGCATATGTTATTGGTCTTTTTTTAATATCTTATCATTAATAGTAATGCTTTGATATATCTATTGAGTTCTTGAAATTTCAAATATAAAGATTTAACTTGTAATAAATAATTATTTTTAATATTATAGGATAAAGTGATACACGTATATATTGCCTCACTCTAGAACTGTCAGAAAATAATACACCATTATAATTAGCAAATACATAACTGCATAAAAATATAATTTGTTATTAAAATAATGCGTTATGATATGATTCAACAAAAAATAGGAAAAAATAATTTAAAAACAATTTCGTTTTATTCGATAAATAGAAAGTTTAATATGGATTAAAACTGCTGCACATAAGCGCTATCGGGAATAAATAAAATGGCAGCATATAGTTAGTGATGTCATATATTGATCGATTAATAAATGTAACCATCCTAATATCCTTGAGATATGATTTATCAGATTTTTCATGGATCGTATCACTTTATTCAGCATATTACGATGATAATTATTATTTATTAATCTTATTATTGTAAATCCTAATTATTGTAATTATTAATTTTTCTAAATTACAGTATATATTTTTTATGTTATTTGTTTTTGCATATATTTTGTCCTTCTTATATATTTTTAATTTCTTATTTTTGATTTAATTTCTTTACATAGTTCTTTTACTGTGTATTGTACAATTCATGCGTTTGTAGAGATTCTTCTTAGAAAGAAATCTAGATCTACTTTAATTCCTATAAAAATAATTGAAAAATAATTCATATTTCCTGTATTTTTTATTTTATGATTAATTAATTTCATTAATAAATTATTTTTGACAATCTTTTCCGGAGACGCTCTGCTTATTAAATTAGTTTCTTTTCATTTCAATTTGAATTTAATTTTAAAAACATTTAATTAATGAAATAACCTTTTTGGTAGCATTTATAGGCATTTAAAAGTTTTCTTTTCTTTCGAATAGGGTGTCTATTGATAACAAGAATTTTATTTTTTATTACAATATATTTTTTATTTTTTTGTGTAATTGTAATATAATTTTTATATATATATATTTTTTGTTTATTCTCATATCAACTTTTATTATTTTAGAATATAATAAAAATTTAACTTTTTATTATATTCTAATGCGAATATAAAAACAAAAAATGTGTTAATTTAAATGGTTTTCATAAAAATTTAATTTCAGAACTGATTAATCATTTCTAAGGATGACATTTTCATTAAAACTTTGTAGAAAGCCATAATATCTTATCTAACTTTTAAAATGCCACAGTATTTATAATATTCACTTAACTTCTTTATTTTCATATGAATAGTTTTCGGTGATTTAAGTGTTTTCCTATTAAATTATATAGTAGGCTATAAGCTTTCAATCGAAATATGTGATTTCCAATTGTAAAAATCATGAAATTCATATTTCCAATGCTAATATTTAATTTAATAAATATACAATATAGTTTTACAAAAATTTCAATATCCTAATTTGATCATTACTATCAAGATCAATTGCTGATAAATTCTACGGAAAATATTTAAAGGAAATTTGCATCTCACTTCATCGATTCATCATAAGTATTATTATACTTTCAGATTCGACCCAAAAACATATATATATATACTGTATAATTATATTCTATTTTATATTTAAAAGCACATTACTTTAAAGAACTTTTAAAAATCGAGAATTATTAAAATTATTTGTATCATAATAAAAATAAATAAATAATTTATTATTTTGTCTATTTAATGTTTTATTACACAATATATGTTTAAATGCAGAATAATATTTCGCTATTAGTTTTCCTGTTGAAGTTTTCAACACAGACTGAAATGTCAGCAATATTGCAACGAAACTTTGATTATTTAAATGTTCCAGTCATAGTTATAACCAGTGCTTAATTTATAGCAAAATAAGAAAAGAAATGTCAGGATTAAATTTCAGATAGAACCAAAATAAGTATTCATAATTTACATTTTATTTTCCGAATAAGTAAAGAAATGGTATTCTCTTGCCTTCCCATGCAAATTAAATTCCAACAACAATTAAATTTTAATGAAAGTTTTAAAATCATTTCCTAACCGTAAAGATAGATTTCAAATAGAAAAAGCATATTTACACAAAATTCTTTTTTTTTTCAAAAATAGCTGTAACCATATTATATGATATTGATCAGCTATATTTTCTAAAGTCCTTTTTGCAATTATTATGAAAATTATAAAATGTATGAATATTCACACAATATCTTAAAAATATATATTTTTTTTCTTAATTCTTTTCTTCAAAAACTTTGTCTGCAGAATATACTATAATTAAATGAACTTTACACTTATTATTAAACTATCCAATCAGGATTCTTTAACATTTTTCAATTGAAACAAAATATCTTGTAAAGTACAGTACTATATATATTGTATTGTCTATTATAGATGCTATTCTTTCTCTTAAAATCCATTTAGATTTCATATTATCGATTTGAATTGTCTTCATATGTATTTTATTCTCCATTCAGTCATTAAATATAACAATGACAAATATATATAAATAAAAATATCGATGTTATCGAAGCAATTTATTGTTTTTTCGACTATTGTAATTCTTTTCTAAAGTATTGCACTTTTTTTCATTTTCTCAGAAGTACTTGATCATTAAGATTGTTTGTTTGTCTTCTTTCTGAACAATGATTAGCAAATATATTATTGTTAATTCAATACTTACATTATTTATGTAATAACAATACAATATTATTTTTTTCGAAAGATGTAAAAACTTGAAGAATTAAAAGAAACATTATATTAGATTATTTTGTGTTCTACATCAGAGAAGAGCGGACTAATTAGAAACTGAACTGACTTCTTAAAGTCTCTCTTGTACATTCTCTATCCGGTTAAGTCCATCTCATTTTGGCAACTCGAATGGATTCGACCTGATATATAAACAACTGCGGACATCACACATTGCATCATTGGATTGGAATTGGACCATCATGAAAATAAATAAAACACGAGATTTAATCCGTATCCTTCCGAGAAAAATCCACTATTTTTCATAAATCTGTGTCTGAAAGAGAATTATTTTATTAAAATACAAGATAGAATTAAAAGAATATGTCTTTGAACACTTTAAAATTAAAAAAAATGATGCTTCGTTTACCGATCAAACAAAGAAATTCAACATTTGCATTTAAATTTTCCAATTAGCTTAGTCAATTAAATGTATAAAGTTTGATGAGATTAGATATACTGTGCAGTAATTCACTTTAGTGGATCCTATTTTATTTTATGATATTTTTAGTCATTTATTTTAATATAATTTTACCAATTAATTTCATTATTTTGATAATAAAAAAATAAAAATATAGTATTTTATTCGGTGATTCGATAGAAATCATCCCTATTTAGGTTTAAGCTGTAATGCATAGGAATTTTGACTTTTCGACTGAGAATGGGTAAAAGTTTGATATATCCATATTATTATATGGATATATCAAACTTTTTATTATATTCTCAGTCAACTTTTATTATTTTCTCAGTCACCTTTTATGGATATATCAAGCTTTTTATTTTATATTCTCAATCAACTTTTATTATTTTAGAATATAATAAAAATTTAACTTTTTATTATATTCTAATGCTTGAACATTAGAATATAATAAAAGTACAGTATTCTAAATATAATAAAACACATGATGTTCTTAATCAATGAATCGATTCAACAAAAAATTTAATTATTAAAGCGTTTTATTTACGTCATAAGGAGGCCAACAAATGAAAGCTGATTGTTAATCATTTTTGAATATTATACAATAGATGAAATGTAATGCTCACCGAAATGGACTTCAAATTGATTTACCATACTGTATACTGTTTCACTAAGTATGAAGTATTTGATACAAATATTAATGAAGTTTGATAAATTTTAAAATTAAAAAGTGATAAAATTAATTTTATAATGAAACATTACATGTATTGTAGTACAGTATTTATAGATAAATGAGTACAGTTCTGATATATAATTCTTTCAAAACTCTTATCCCATTTAAAGTATTGTATACTGTATTTCAAATCTTTACAATAAAATCAAAAATAATTTAAAATATAATCGGTCCTCGGTATCCACTAGGGATTAATTCCAGAACTGCGGTAGATACCAAAATCCGTGGATGCTCAAGTCCCTTATATAAAATGGTGTAGTATTTGTATATAACTTATCGTATATTGTACTTTAAATCATCTCTAGATTATTTATAATATCTAATACAACTGTAAATGATATAGCCTATACATAATTGTTATACTATATTATTTAGGGAAGACAAGACAAGAAATGTTAATGACAAGAAAAAAGTTTTGATTTTTGGACCTTTCTTGAATTTTTTCCGAAAATTTTTGATCAGCAGTTGCTTTAATCCGCGGATACGTAGGGCCAACTGAGTGACGTAGCTAAAGTATGAGACGCCCGGAGCGATCTATCAATTGCCGACTTTCCACTCGGAATAGTTGCTGCGCCGTCCTAAAGATATTTGGCGCCCGTGGGCTACTAACAGTAATGCTTCCTCTTCGTAAGAAAATACACGGGAGTGGAAGCGGGACCGGTGAAGTTTTACAAAGGTTAAAGTCAATATATTATCAATAAACAAATAAAAATATAAAATTCAAATAACCGATATGAACAAAAACAAACTATATAAACAAAAAACAAAAATAACTTATTATATGTATAACTTAAATATTTATTTTCCTAGCGTTTTCTTTGGCAAACTGGTTAATAAATACCACACGTAATTAAATAACTCTCTGTCTATGGACAAAATACTTAAATCTTTTAATTTGCCCTGTCCCAAAAAAGAGAGTAAATAATTTTTTATTCTTTTAAGTGCTGAAAAAAATCTTTCACCGCTGCAATTTGTAACGGCAATACTTAAAAAACTGCGCATCGCTGTGGCCGCATTAGGAAATGTAGACACAATTTTTAAATCAAATTAATTATTGTCCTCAAACTAAGTTCCGCAGTAGATATATTATCTTTATCTTCACATAAAAGAGTATTTTTAAATAAACGTTTTTAAATTGAAGGCATTCTTCGATAAAATTATTTTCTAGATCGTCAGCATATGTTTTACGTAACTCTTCAACATTCTTTCTAATTGTGTCTTCATTTAAATTTTTCAAATTGACCAGAAGACCAATTTTGAGTAAATGTCATCATAGGCATACTTTCTCTTTTGTACTTCTGATAGAAGTTTATCAATAATAACATAATATGTATTTATGTGGAATTCGGTATTGGCATCAAATTCAACTTTTGCCGCCCCAAAAGGCTGGCGACCCGAGGCTATAGCCCATTTAGCCCTATGGTTAGGATGGCGCAGCATAGTTGATAATTTTACTCTTCTTATTATTAAAAAGCGTTTAAAAATTTTATTGCCATAAATGCCGCCCGGACGGACCGCCCTTTTCGCCCACCCTTAGGTATGTCACTGGTCGAGTGTACTAATATTAAAAATAACAATATACTGTATATATAAAACAATAAACGACATCTATGTAAAAAATCTGTCAAAAAAGTATGGGTGATATTGTAAATCCATTGTAATTTGAATCTCAAATTTTCCAATCACAATATTATTTTAATAATATAAAGAGGACAATTATGCATTAATTTACAGTTTAAGTAATCAATATACTGTATAATGTAAAATTGTTTTCAATTGAAAATTTTGTCATTAAACTTGCTGTAAACTGAAAGTAAAATTTTTTCCAATGGAATTTTCTTATGCTTACAGCTAAATTTCTCTTCCCATTACTGTTATATTAAAATATATCGAATATAATGAACTTTTTAAGTAAATTAAAATCTGTGTGTTTATAATTTTCAATTGGCAAAGTGTTTTCTCTTTAATGATGTGGTGGGAAGAATTATAACAGAAGCTTGATTGTAGCATACACAAATGACCATTATATAAAATACAACACAATATAAATATTGTAATAATTATTTTAGTATGAACAATGTCGAAGAAATTTTACTACAGTAAGACCCTGCTTAACGCTTCTCCGTTTAACGCTGTTTCGATATAACGCGGTTTTTCGAATTCTATATTTTTATTGATTCACTCTGGAGTGGTTTTTTAAACCGTTATACTTACATAAATCCGAAATCGTAGGAATTTGTTGCATCGATACTTCTATGCTGTCTCACAGTGCGTTTGATATCAATGCAATGCATTACATACGAAAGTCTGCTGCGGTCAGAGTTCATATTTATGATCGATCATCAATGTTATTTTACAGTAATAAAAATAACAATTATCCCATTTTAATTTTAACCTGAATGCTGCCACTTTAAAACTATAGTTTCTTGAAGTTAGAACGTTTTTCTTTCATCAATATTTTTTCGTTGTTTATATTTACTGCAATCTGATCACTGCTTTTTTTCTAATTTTAAGAATTTTTTCATGAATGATTTATGAATACAAATCGATGTTAGCAATAAAAAATGCCTATAATTAATGTAATACAATAGTAATAATACATGTTACAAAATAAAATAAAAAATGCTATATAACAAAATAAAATAAAAAAGTGCTATGTATATATTTTTTATTCACTGTCCTGTTTCACTTATCCTCATTATTTACGTGTAAAACTGACCTCGTTTGTTTCATTTAGCGCTTTGTTTCCTTGGAACGTATTCCCCGCGTTCATTCATTGTTTAGTACCATTATGCAAAAATTATAATGGTAAAACGCCTGCTGGTACAACATCGCATTGTTTTCCAATAGATGATGCTATTATGAAGCAATGGACTGTAAAAATTCAGCATTATGTTGGCAAATATTTCAAATTACAAGGAATATGAGTTTGTTTAGCTCATTTGGTGAAAAATGATTTCAAAATCATTTTTCACCAAATGAGCTAAACAAACTCATATTCCTTGTAATTTGAAATATTTGCCAACATAATGACATTTTCCTTCATTCAAAATGACATTATTTGAAACTAGACTCTATTCCTTTTGTTTTTTCTTGGATCTCAAACAAAAAAGTATTAGAAAAACTAATGAGAATAATTATGCATTTTAATGAAATAACTAAATAAATAAATATATTTTACATCAGCTGAATTTTTACAGTCCATTGCTTCATAATAGCATCATCTATTGGAAAACAATGCGATGTTGTACCAGCAGGCGTTTTACCATTATAATTTTTGCATAATGGTACTAAACAATGAATGCGACTCATGTTTTCAAGAGATGCCAGTCACGGAATTGTGTTTTGTTTTATCGCTACCAGGTAGCATGCGTGCAAAATGGACGTTGTCCATTCCTCCAGCATTGCTCTGGACTCTGAATGTCAGTTATCCATGATCTCTTAAATTTGACAATAATTTGTCAAGTTCATAGTGTGATTATGTCATGTTTCAGAAATTCTCTCTTGTGAGTGGAGGGGAGAATTCATTTACCATTTTACCTGTTTATCATAAGAGATGACTTAACAATGCTTTTTTTGTGCTAGTATTGCTATAATTCTTCTGAAAGAATTCTTTTCATCCTTCCTATATTTTTCCTATTTTATCCTTTTTCTTCCAAACCACTGACTACATCTTCTATCTCTTTAAATAAGAAAAGGTAAAAGCATCAGAAATCCTAATAGGAGAAACATCTTTTTAAGCTTTCTCAGTGTTTAAGTTAGATGCAATCTCCACAAAAAGATTTTTTTTTAATTTTAAATATTTTCTTTAATTTTGTTCTATGTACATTTTTAATGATTTTAAAAATTAAAAGAAATTTATATTTCAGTCTTGCTGGAGTTTCTCGAAGTGTTACAATTGTTGTTGCATATATTATGTCAATTACATCATTATCCAGTCGGGAAGCTTTGAAAGTTGTGCGAAGTGCCAGAGAAATTGCTAATCCTAATGTTGGTTTTCAAAAACAATTAAATCAGTTTGAATATCACAGATTAACTGAAGTAAGTTTTTTTAATTATAAATTTACTTAAGTTCAGATACATTGTAATTATAAATATCCAAAAATTAGAAATGCCTATTCATCAAACATGAAAATTTCAAAATCACTACACTTTTTTAATTATAATATTGTAATTTTTAAAATAAAACAAATGTATTTTTTATTTTTATAGGGTGTCTCAAAAAACTTTAACAGTAGAAATTTATATAATAAAACATATATAAGATAGGAACTTGAAACTCAGATTTGTTAGATGATATATTAAAGTTTTTTTGTGAAGTCAATAAATTTTAATGTGTGTATCTTTCGTTGCATGAAGAACTTCTAGCCGAGATCTCTGGATCTGGATAGATGTGCCTCTGAGATCTTTGGATATTACACCACTGATTTTTTGCAGGGATTTGTCAAAGACAAAGTTTATTCATCAAAGGTGCAAAATGTTGAAGAATTAGAAACACACATAACTGCTGCAATTGTCTGTGTTACAGAAACCATTTTGAAATAATACTCTTAAAATTGAATATCAGCTAGATGTTCTTTGTGTGATGAAAGGTCACATATTGAAATTTATTGACTTCATCAAAAAAAACTTTAATATATCACTTAACAAATCTGTATGTTCCTATCTTATGTACATTTTTTTATATAAATTTCTAAAATGTGTCAAGCTTTTTGAGACACCCTGTATATATAAAAGATGCATTTTTCCTACTATATATTATATACTATAATATTTTTGCATATAACTCTTAGATTGATAAATATGTATACAGTAATGAAAAAATTCTTGCATCATCTTTTCATAAGTAGCATATTTATCTTATCCAACAATTATTTGTGGAAATATTGTAGTACTAGTAATGTTCAACAATAATGAGCAATGCAAATAATATAAAAATATTTAATACATCCCTTAACACAACACACTTAGATATGCATTAGTTAACTACAGTTAGTCTAATTGTCTTTTTCTCTAAACAATATTGTAACAATTTGAAAAGCGGACCCAAATAAACTATTCAGATAGTTTTACAGTCAGAAAAACAAAGTAATTATGTTCTTAGTATTTAACTAGTTTTACCTAGGTTACCTAGTATGTACTTAGTTTATAGTTCTGATGCAATAATTCAAGTTGTATTTCTAAATTGCAACAAACTTAGAGTGACATAATAATTTTTTCTACTACTGTATATACAAGGAGTGATCAAAAATTTCATATAATAACAAGATATCTTAATTTTATACACTTTTATACTAAAATAGTTCTAGTCATCTCAAAGTATTGCCCTTGGGCACATACATGCACACAACCAAAAGAATTCAATTTTCAGTATGGCCTGTAATCAGGCTTTCACATTAGTTTTTTTGTCATCCAAGCTGTTGAATCCTTTCATAGTTCTTTTTAGTTTTGAGAAGAACCAAAAGTCAGCTGGGGCCAAATCAGGAATATGGGGTTGTGATACCAAAGGAATGTTGTCATTTCCCAAAAATTCTCTGATTCACAGAGCAATGTGGCATAGTGCATTGTCATGATGAAGAAGCCATCCATCTTTCCACATGTTTGGTCTTTTGTGGCACACTGCAAGTCATCATTGCTTTAAAACCTGTTTGTAATAAAGTGCATTTATTATTGTGCAGGAACAAATTCATAGTACACCATGCTTTTGTTGTCAAAAAAAGCAATCAACATGACCTTTACACATAATTTAGATATTTGAGCCTTCTTTGGTCTTGGAGATTTTTCATGTGCCATGAAGATGATTGCATTTTGTTCTCAGGATCATATCCATATACCCAGGTTTTGTCTCCATAAATATTTTGGCCAAAAAATTTTGATTATCACTAGCTTTACTAAAATTATTGTAAAATAAAAATCCAAAGACAGACTTTTATAATAATACATTGAAGTTCAGTAATCAAGTTACAATATGACAAAACAACCTTTCCACTAAGCATCATTGTTTGTTGACAGGATTGCCATTATACAAAGTTTTTGATCACTCCTTGTACAGTATATCCCAAAATAAGCATTACTCTCTTAATATCTTGACTACTTCTTAATAGAAAAAGCTCAATAAGATCTTATTTTGAAGCTTATCACTTGTGTTATCTAACAGTGGGATCTAATTGAATTGAAAATTCATCTAAATTTGCTAAAAATGTATATTTTTTCAGATAATACCATAACACGTTTTTGTTCATAATTAAAAATCTTATTTAGTTTTGGTTCTAATGATACCTGAATCAATTTTCTATGATGAATAAAATTTGAGATATCTTGAATTGAAGTTTAAAAAAAGATTTTTATAGTTTTCTAATTACATTGACATCACTGAGCAAAAATTTAAAAATTGGATTCAGAACAAATATGCATACTGAATCTTTATTAAAAATTATTCAAATTAATAGTTTACAGAATTAAGTTTAGTTCATTCTTATAGAGAAACCCATACATATGTACATATCTGCAAAACATACAGTGGGTGATCGGTTGACGAACAGTTCAGATAATGAACACTTTTTTGAAAGATTTTTATGTTCGGTTAACGAACACATTTATTTCAGATAATACCATAACACGTTTTTGTTCATAATTAAAAATCTTATTTAGTTTTGGTTCTAATGATACCTGAATCAATTTTCTATGATGAATAAAATTTGAGATATCTTGAATTGAAGTTTAAAAAAAGATTTTTATAGTTTTCTAATTACATTGACATCACTGAGCAAAAATTTAAAAATTGGATTCAGAACAAATATGCATACTGAATCTTTATTAAAAATTATTCAAATTAATAGTTTACAGAATTAAGTTTAGTTCATTCTTATAGAGAAACCCATACATATGTACATATCTGCAAAACATACAGTGGGTGATCGGTTGACGAACAGTTCAGATAATGAACACTTTTTTGAAAGATTTTTATGTTCGGTTAACGAACACATGTTCGGATAACGAACACTTCACAGAACAAACTGTGGGACCCGCGGACTGACTGAATGACAGATCAACTGAATGG
>AYEL01079420.1:0-17216 GCA_000484575.1 Olivierus martensii
ATCCGACTCCAACAATTTCACACATGCACGCAACAGCGAGGAGAAGATGTCCGAGCTTTTGCGGTGCGACTGCAGTCACTTGCTGCAGAAACGGCTATAGATATTAACGCCGCTAACGATCAGGAAAAACAAGTAATTGAGAGGTGTCAAAAAAGAGAAAGGGACGAACGTTTGAGGGTGCAGTTTCTCAATGGCATTAACGAGAAAATTAGGCGTAACGTAATGTCTCACGATCCAAAGACCTTCGAAGAGGCACTGTTAGTCGCCTCTCGTGAGGAAATGATAGATCAGGTAATCGGTAAACCGAGACCGTATGTTGGGAAGATAAGTGAAACTGACCCAGTCTCGAGCGAGACGGATACAGTGGAGCGAGCGTCAGATAATACCGCTGATTTACAGGCTGCCATACAGCAAATTAGTGATAGACTCACTCAATTAGAGCCGAACTCTGTACAGGTGAGATCGCAATTACAGACCAATTTGCGAGTAATCGAGCTGCCAAAACCTCAGGCAACTGCCGCCACAGATGAATTAGATATAATCAAACAAAATAAAAGTAATACGGAAGAACTGTTATTGGCGATTAGACAAATTTGGGACCGACTCGATAGACTGGAGTATATGCTGAGAAACGCGACAAACTCACATTCATCTACTCCCCCACAACAGAGAATGCGGCCTAGGAATCGGGAAACATCGCGTTACGAACCTCCTTTGCTAAAGCGCTCTTACAACATATCGGGAGTGAGAAACATCGACTTCAACAAGCCACAACAACACAGGAATCCATCCCATAACACGTATAATCAATCTCGCTATTCGAGTTCCAAAAGTTATTGGGAAAATCCTATGCAGAGATTTGCGCCACCTCAGAACTTTGGCGAGATACGAGGGGGAATCCGACACGGGAGCCTACCTCAGCCGCCACAGCATTTAAGGGAGACACGAGTACGATCTCGAGAAGCTCCACAACGAAATTTTCGAGGCAAAACACACCGCCAAAAGCGTAGAAGGACGAATTCGCGTCAAATACAAGACAAATCAGTCCACGAATCATCTATTAGGTTAGTTAAGGAACAACCAAAAACAAAATCATCATATGTTATTCCTACGATAAGAGTAAATTATCGTTGTAACGATCAAGGGGAAACGAAAAATTTTAAGAAAATTCAAGGGTTTAAATCGGACGATAATTCTGAGCCCAATTTAAATTGCAGAGTTAACGGGCATAATGTTCAATTGACGGTAGATACAGGCGCAAACATTACACTGCTATCCTGTAATTTCGTCAACAGACTCCGAAAACGGATAGTTCCACCCAAAGGAATAGAATCGGAAGTATTAAGCGCTACGGGACATCCCATTCGAATATACGGAACATCCTACTTTACTTTTCAAATCGGTCCATTGAAATTTAAACACCCGTGTTATGTCGTCGATCAACAAATAACCGATCCTATAGACGGTATATTAGGTCGTGATTTAATTATGCGACACCGCTTAACGATTTCGCTATACAATTCAAGGCTGATACTAAATAGAATCGGAAGTATTAAGCGCTACGGGACATCCCATTTGAATATACGGAACATCCTACTTTACTTTTCAAATCGGTCCATTGAAATTTAAACACCCATATTATGTCGTCGATCGACGAATAACCGATCCTATAGACGGTATATTAGGACGTGATTTAATTATGCGACACCGCTTAACGATTTCGCTATACAATTCAAGACTGATACTAGCCGACGGCACACAGGTAAATTTTAAGGGCGAAATATGCTCCCAAGCCACCGGAAAAAGCTCTTTGCAACCAAACACTGTTGCTAGCATAAGGAACAAACCCGGTAGAAAACAACAGATCTCTCCCGCGAAGTCACAGATGAGTAGCTGCCAAACCGACGCGAAAACTGTAGACTTGCCGAAAGACAAAACTCTACCGATAACCAAGGAAGCTCACACCTTAGCAAAACACACGCAAGCAACAATTAATAAAATACATCACAGTAGTAATGAAATAAGCCCCATAAATTATGACATCGAAGATACAAAACCCAAAAAGCACTTTTAGCACATGCTAATCGATTAAAGCCTGCCATTGCCAAAATGTTGTTCGAATCCCAGGACGGGGAGTCAGATAATCCTCCCCACCGATCCGACACGGATTCCAATCAAACTCCTGCTCGGAAGATAGACATTGGGCAAGCGAAATGTTCTAAGATACCTAGGAGGATCGTGACTCAACTATAATTAAAAGACAGATAAACATCCCCTGTAGATCCGGGGACAATCAGAATAGGTCTAACGTATAATCTGCGTATCATAAGAAGCGACTAAAAGATATCATTCGTAGATACAACTATCTACAAACAACTCCCCTGTGGGTCCGGTGAAAGAATAGGTCCACCATGAGATCCTTTGGGCGGTAGAAGTCCATCGAACGGATCTTATCAAATCTGTCTGTTTAGAATTAAAACATATCCTTTCCACACATTATTCTTTTGATTAGGAGCGTTTACGATCTTGTGCGAAATCGACACAGACGCAAAACTGCTAAACATTTCCAGCTCCACCTTGGTGTCAGATAAATGGAAATAAAATTAAAATATTAAGAAATAAGATAAAATGCTTTGAGTAAAGTAACAAAACTCAGCTGAGACCCGAACCTGCTCCGAAGTGTGAGTCCGGCGAGACATCCACAATTACGGATGCTCGACCGCAGTCTCCAGACACTTATGCGTGGAGGAGCAGCGGCCCAGTTGCCGACGAGCCGCTACTGCTACTCGTGGCTGTATCCAGCGTCGAATTATTATATAAATTAATAATAACTCAGGCTGACATATTCACTAACTGTTATATAAATCAATAAATTTTAAATGTGTCGACGATAGATAGAAAAGAAAAATTAAATAAATTCTTATAAAATAGGTATGAAAGAAAGGGTGTTAGAGAGGCACATGTCCGTAACAAGCCCGCATTTATGGGAATTTCTGTCAGAACACTCCTTTTCTCTTGCGAGGACGTAACCTAATATATGAGAGTTCAGGACGTAACTTTTGAAATAATAAATATAATTAGACATTGATATAAGAAATAGGAGGTAAATAAAAAAATAGAGATGAATAATAAAATATATTTTAAGGCAAATTAAAGCTGTGAATATTCTCTATTTACGGGACAAGATGCATTGGTTAATCATTTTTTGTAATAGACAAATAATGCCAACGCATCCACCCGTATTTCGTCGACTGGATGATTCAGGAACATGGCTGTATGCCACGGATAAATCCTTAAGTCTGGTCATCGAATGTTCTCGAACACGCGAAAATTCCGAACAGTCAAGGATTATAAAATTAATCGGCACGAATTTAATAAAATTAGGGAACTCTTGTAAAGGTTACCTACCTGGAATTGAATTGACATCACATTTCCAGCAAAGGTCTACATGGAAATTGACCATTGGTAATCCTTTAGTCTTCCCGTTATTAGCCAACATCTTGAATGAAACAGAAGTCAACCTTGTCCAGGTTTACAAAAACGTTTCCTTACAAATTGACCAAAAAGGTCAATCATCAACAGATATATCCTTGAAATTAGCTGAAATCTCCTTACATGATATTAAATCGCACATTGAAAAAAATGTAGAGTTAGGTTTCTGTGAACCTTTCTTCACAACATTTTCATACATGGTTTGTGTGTGATTTTCTTACAGACACCTTATTTATTTTGTATTACACTACTTATAAATAATTACAGTATATGAAGTGTATAGTACTATATACATTATAATAATTACAGTAATCTTTATTTAATTTTTAAAACATTAACTATGTAGTATATAAAATCTTATTTTTGATTGATAGTTTTTTGATGTTGCAAGATGTTTGATATGACAGATGACACATTGTTTTTCTGAACTGTGTTGAAAAACTGCGTCACTTTTTGCCTCAGATCATCTAAAATTTTGACGTAAGGTGCAAGTGCGCAGGAAGTTACACACCTAAATTTGAGGCTTCATTCAAGCATAGGGTCACATTCTTCTATGGGATCTGCGGGCGATATGAACAGGCTTTTGGCCTACCTCCGGTATATGGAGTGAGCAAAGATAGGTAATGAGAAATATTCCGGCAACCCGATTCTGAGATTACATTTAGTAACAAACAACTTCCTTTCTCTCTCTCCCCCCTCCAGAGAGAGATAGAAAGGATTATATTGGTAACAGTATTTTCGCCGCTCATCGGTAGTCTGCGAATAATTGCAAAAGCTCCGCAAATAATGATTTTGTGGTTACAAATAAATTTTTTTCAAATAGGCAAATTCGCGAATACGGAATCCACGAATAACGAGAATTGACTGTATATAATTAAGAAAATAATTTGAATTTTTGTACAAAATTACTAACTGATGATCTTAACTCTATTAAATCACAAGTCCTGTAATTTCAATACAATTCTCTAAGCAATACATTAATATTCATAAATGTTTTGAAGATTTATATATTTTTATAAATGGCAATATTTTCATTATTTTTAAAGATATGTAATTGAAAATTTTTGGGATATCTTCCTTTTATAATGCTTTCTATGATCACGTAAAAAATTTCAAGTTTTGCCCAGAAAAATAATACTCTATATTTTGTTTTCCTTTTATAAAATCATTGATCTTTATTATATTTGAAAAAAATTTAAATATTTTAAAGAAAATGTATTCAATTTCATTAATTAATATTAATTCTTTTATTTTATTTAAAATAAATTTACTTTATCATGTGAATTTACTTTTTAAAATTTACTATTTGCTTAACCAATAATTCTTTACTTTTCATCTGACATTCTTCTGTGATGTCTTTCACACTAATATTTAACAAAAACGTAAGACAATATTAACATAAACATCATACAACTTTACTCAGTGGGTCATTGGGAGAAAAACCATGCCTACCTCCATTTGCTTTGTAGTAGTAGTAGTAGTAGTAGTAAAGGGAGGGGCCTATTTCAGCCCAAGCACTGCGACCAACGAGAGTTCCGTGTATTTACTAATTTTTTGAGTGAATGCATCCTGGATGTTGTGTGTGTCTGGTATTGATATGTCTATAAGGTAGGTAACTTTGTTTTGCTTGTCTGTGAGAGTGATGTCTGGTCTGTTTAACTTTGTTTTGTTTGTCTATGAGAGTGATGTCTGGTCTGTTGTGAGTTTGTTTTGTTTGTCTATGAGAGTGATGTCTGGTCTGTTGTGATGTATGGTTTTATCTGTTAGGAGTGTCGAGTTTTCTAGGATTGTGTCTGATATGTATTTGTAGTATAGTATCGTAATACATCTTGTGTGTTGAGTTTTCTAGATTGTGTCTGGTATGTTTTAGTATGGTGTGAGTGTGTTCATTAATTTGTGTTTGGTTGCAAGCTGTAAGTGTGTGTTTATTAATTTGTATTTGGTTGCAAGTTTTTGGTGTATTAGTGAGTTTTCTAGGATTGTGTCTGGTATGTATTTGTAGTATGGTGTGAGGATTGTGTTTGGTATGTATTTGTAGTATAGTGTGAGTGTGTTCATTAATTTGTGTTTGTTTGGAAGCTTTTGGTGTATATGTTTGCTACTTGGTTGTGTCTGTGCAGGTAATCTGTTTGTGCAGGGTTGCAACTAGATGTAATGTGTTGAATCGTTTCGGGTGGTATGTGACATTTCCTACAAGTGTCGTTTGTTAATGTGCTGTCCTTTAGTATGTATTTTTGGCATTTCCTACATATGTCATTTGTTAATGTGCTGTCTTTTAGTATGTATTTTCTGTAGTTTTCGTGTTTATTACCTGGTCTTGTATTGCTACAAACCCTTCTGTTTCACATTTGCTAAAGTGCTGTCTTTCAGTATGTATTTTCTGTAGTTTTTCGTGAAGCTATTATAAACCCTTCTGTTTCAGTAAATAGATCTTTGTATTGCTATTATAAACTCTTCTGTTTCAATAAATATATCTCCCCTGACTAATCAGCTATTTGACACTTTAGCGTCAATGAAGTGTTTCTGAAGGTCGTGTGGGTTTCTGCCATTGAGTTCCTTTCTACTCCAGGATGTTTTCTTTTCTTGTATATGTGCAATTTTGTCAATTGGGTTTGAAGTGTTGTTCTGAAGATTTAATGGTGTTATCTTTCTATCTGCCAAGACAATAGCTTTGTGTAGTTGTGATGTATGTTGTTTTTTATGGAAGAACTCTCTCAGATTATAGATCTGTCTGTCGTGTAAATGTGGGATGTCAATAAGGCCACATCCTCCTTCCTTGCGTAGGAGAGCAGTTTGTTCTATGGCAGATTTTGGGTGATGGTACTTGTGTTTTGTAAGTATTGTTTGTGTTTTTCTTTGGAGTGATTCTAGTTCTGTCTGTGTCTACTGTATCACTCCAAAGTAGTAAGTCAGTACTGGTATGGCGAATGTGTTGATGGCTTTCACTGTGTGTTAGTATAGGTATGGCAAATATGTTGATGGCTTTCACTGTGTTTTTTGGTAAGTCAGTACAGGTATGGCGAATGTGTTGATGGCTTTCACTGTGTTTTTTCCATTCAGAGTAAGTCAGTAAAGTTATGGCAAATGTGTTGATGGCTTTCACTGTGTTTCTTCCATTCAGATGAATCTGTTGGTGTACAGTTTTGACAATGTATGTTTAGTTTTCTTCTGTTCTGTGAATATGGCTTGCTGGAATCCCAAATACTTTGTGAAAAAGTTAACTCTGTTCTGTCCTGTTTATTTTATTATGCTCTTTTATTATTTATTGTTATTTTCAATATTATCTAATGTATTATATTTTAGTTTAAGAGTTACTTACTTCCATATTCTCCGTCGTAGTATTTAGCAGTCACGTGTTACGGAATCGGAAACCATCCTCCGAAAGAGCTGTCTTAGCTAATGACATCTTCTAAATCTAAATAAGTTTTACCACTGATCCAATATGATGATATAAGTATGATCTTGTATTGATGTTTGTTTGTTATATAATTAAATTTTAAAGAGGATGACATGAATTGATTACTCTGTAACTAATAAATTTGATATTGTTACACGAACTTATGCAAATGAGCGAAGAGTGGGATTGTAGGTTACCCGGTAAAAAAACGGAAGCAACCAACTACACAATGAAATGTTGATTCTAAAGTGAAATTGGTTGAGTGACATTTGAATTCTTGTACAGGTCTACAAATTGCTTGAAGTTTGTATCGGTGGTGGAGGTAGTAGAATTAAGTAGTATTTAAGGTTTATTTCTTGTGAATAATTGAATTTTTGGATATTTGAATTGGATTAAATAAGTTTTGTTGATTATTTGATTGTGGCTTTATTCTTGTTTTAATAAAGCTTTAATTAACACTTTTGTAAGTGTTTTGAGTTTAATAAATTTATATTTTTTGTTGTTTAATTTGTTTTGAGAATTTATTCAATTCATTAGCATAAGTTTCTAACCTCATTTTTGCCGGTTTAGATCTAACATGTGTTTGTTACTTACAGTTGTATGTTTCCGGTTTTGTTTTGCCAGTTAAACCTTGGTTGTTGGTAGATTGTTTTGATTTAATTTAGTTTAGAAATTAGTACAAGACCTGAGCTCAGGTCAAACTCTGGAATTGCATAGTTGTTAGAACCGTTAGATTTAGTTTAGAATTAATATTACTGGTATTTGTTAGAATTCGCGACTTTGCAACTTGTACACTTCATCCTCTTCCATGGATTCGATAGTGTTTTCATTTTTGAGAATGAAGCCTCCTTTCTTTAGGACTTCTTTTTCAATGTGGAGTGTTTTGCGTTTGTCTAGGCCAAACTCCATGCATATGTCCTTTGAAAATTTATGCACGATTTGTAACAGCTGTTGTAATTGTGTTTGTGTTGAGGCGTACAGTTTAATGTCGTGAAAATGAGAGCCTTCTCCTGCCTAAAACCAGAGGTAGACCTCCAGAAGGCATGATGCTAAGCCACCAACCAGTCCCTGACAACCTGCCCAAAGACATCCGAACCAGGTGTTTTCTTCCATGTGTGCATATATTTTGTTGGTGATACATGAGGTTAAAATTTTGTATGTTGTGCGTATATTTTGTTGGTGATACATGAGGTTAAAATTTTGTATAGTGTGATGGTAAACAAGTGATTGGTCTGTATTGTGATGGGTTTCCAGTGTTTGTGTTCTTGGGTTCATGAAAGTGATGCCATTTGTAGGTTTCCGGTGTTTGTGCTCTTGGGTTTCATGAAAGTGATGCTGTGTGGAGAAAGAAATGTGTCTTTTGGTTCATGAATGAGATGCGAGATGTTTGGCCAGTAAGTCATGAAGACAGGTAAAATGTTTGTACCAAAAATTCTGGATACCATCTACATCAGGGGCTTTCCAGTTGTGAGTTCTTCAGTTGTAATGGTGGTATAGGGCATTTCTGGTACATCTAATGTGCATGTCTCCGCTTCTGTGATCAAGCAGGCTCTCTGGTTGTGTGTGACTGGCACTGCCCACAGGGCAGACCAGAAGCTAGTGAGTGATTGTTGTGTTGTTATTTCTCTGTTTTGTATTTGTTTAGGCTCTTTAGTGTTTATGTTTCTGTAGAATGTATCTCCGACAGGCAGACCAGAAGCTAGTGAGTGATTGTTGTGTAGATATTTGCTCTCTAGTGAGTGATTGTTGTGTTGGTATTTCTCTGTTTTGTGCTTGTCTAGGGATCCTTTAGTGTTTATGTTTCTGTAGAATGTCTTTTCAATGTTTGAGATCGGAAGAGCGTCGTGTTTCTGTAGAATGTCTTTTCGTTGTTTTTGAATAGTGTGTTGCCTTGTTTACATGCTAGGCTAGTTTTGTATCATTTCGGGCATTATTATTATTATTATTATTATTATTATTATTATTATTATTATTATTATTATTTAGTAATTAATTATAATATATTTTGGCTAAATAAATAAATAAAATCTAGTGTTTGTGTGGATTTATTATAATAATCCAAAATTATTTATATTCCAGATAATTAAACATTTGATTATTTACTAGAATCTTAGTTCATTTATCACAGATATTTATGTATACAATTAATAATTTTTGCCTTTTTTATAAGAACATCTTTTATCTGCATAGTTTGATTTTAATTTTTTTTTCTACTTCAGGTTTCAATAAAATTTTCATTATAATCAAAATAATATAATTGATATATAAATATGTTACATCATTTACACTAAAGATCATTCTTCCAATATAATTTTTTTAATATTTTGAAATAATTACTTTATAATTCATAATTTATTTTTATTGCAGAATAGAAACATCTCTCAAAATAAATGAATTATCAAATAATAATAATAACATGGATTGCTCAGTTTCACAATCTTCATTAAAAGATAGAGTGAAAGATCTTGCTCTTGCTATCTTACAAGTATCTCAAGGAATTGATGCAAAATATTTGCAACCACCTTTAGGTAAAGTTTTGCTTTATTTTTGGGATTTAATACTATATTCATTGTTTTATAAATATCGTCATTATTATAGTAAGAAATTTTATATCTGCAAGTAACCCTCATTTTGCAAAAAAATGCACTCTTTAAAAATTGTCAGGCAAAAATTCATAAAATGACTAAACTGATAAATCTTATGATTTGCAAAAAATTTTCTGATTTTTTGATTACCAAATATATAAGCTGATTCTTTTCTTCAAAAAATTTTTTTGATAAATTTCTTGGTTATACAGGATAGTAAAGTTGTATAGCCAAATTTAGTGTTATATACCTTCTATACTATAATATCAAATTATTGCAAAATACAAAATTTATTGTTAAAATAACCAGTTCATTTATGTATAATACAGAATTGTATCAATACATAAAAACATTGATAATCTTTATATTCTTAAACTTAGCAATAGATACATAAATAATAAAGAATAAAGGGTCCTCAACTTATGACCATGATTAATTTCCATGAAAATCCACAATTACAATATCTATCATTATTAATTTTGCAATAACGACAGTTAATTTTCCATATCTCCAATTAGCTGCCATGCAGCAACTTGCTTTATTCCCATTCTAGAGTATTTCTCTTTAATTTTTAATTAAGTATCTTCAAATTTTTCAGGAAGGATTTAGGTTTGACAGCTTCATCTTTCACCTGACTGTTGACAGTATTATAGATATGGACTGTCTGTGGTGAGCATTGAAATGTCTCATTGCTTAGTAACTAATAAAGAAAAAGTGATGTGTAATTCAATAGAAAAAATGGCAGTCATGCCAGGCTTTAATGCTTCTTTGGTTAGCTATTTTCATATCCATTCAAGAATGTTTACTGAAATATTTGCAATGAAATTACATAAAATAAAGAAATTCACTTGAGCCAATTCTGGACCTAGAGAATTTAAGATTGAATTTAGATCCTATGCCTTTAAAAATTTTCTTGTTGGATCCTGCCCAGATGTTAAACCCCTTATTGTAAAGTCTAACTGACTCTATCACAAATATAGGAAGTTATTTGTAATTGGGCTGGAGTGTATTCCATTATGTAATAATCAGCCAGTGACTGGGAAGTGGCATTAACAAAAATAATTGCTTTTATCTTGCTAAAAGCTTATGCATACAAATAAAATTGAAACATTACACTTTTATTTTTACCTAGTATTTTCTTCATTTTTGCCTACATACTGCTGACAGCTACATTTTCCTTATTTTAAAAAATAAATAGTATTTAGTCAATATTACTTTACTTATATTACTTTTTAAAAACATTGAGTATTCTTTATTTTGATGATTAGGGAACTGAACCTCCGTTTATAGCATTGCATCCATAGGAAATCATGTTCCAAGTTATGCCATATTCAAATTAAAACCAAAGTTATTGAATATATTCCCATCATAAGTCTGAAATCTCTGTACCCCAGTTTTGTGACAAAGTTCATTTGGCACTTTTTGTTCAATAATTACATTGCTATAATTATTTAGACAATATATTAATATTATACATTTAAAATATATGTGCATTTAAATATTTGTGGTATAAAGGCCACCACACACAGAGCGATTGGTCGTCATTTGACCGCTCACACACATGGAATGATTTATTATCGGGTCCGTTGTTGAGAGGGATCGTACAAACTAATCACCAGACTTACAAATCGTTCGGCTGATTTTAAGGCCGTCATACACAATCGATTTGTCGTCAGAGACTAAATTGTATAACAGATCTGACTGTGTATGGGCCAATCTGAAGCGATTTCTCGAATCATCCAACCAGTTGTGGTCTTCTCGGATTCCCAACAATTTTCGGTGTCATCGAAAGTTGTTGAGAATCACAGATATTTTGCATATGCTCACTGTAACAACACTATTTTTTAAAAATGAATTTGGGTAAATGAAATGATTATAAATTAGAAACTAATTTATATTCTTAATAAAAATAAATTTATGTATATTTTAATTGTTATTAATTTTATATTATATATGTGCGTATCAATTTTAAGCTTGGTTTTAAGTAATGAAGTAAAATGATATCTGGATTGAAAATTTTCGTTTTTGTAATTATTTACAGAACAATTATATAGAAATTTTAAATTGTAAAAATACACACAAATAAGAAAGCTCTAAACAGGATAAATACTTTATTAACAAAAAAGTTTTCAACCTTATCATTAGGTCAACCTCAGCTGCAATGAATATACAGAACGGAGAGAAGCAACCCCCTACAAAAATAAACAACTCAAAAATGACGTCATAAGAGACGTTGTATAGACATTTACACATTACTACTACAAATTCCACTCCTACAAAAAAAATAATAAATACTAATAATAATACTAATGTTACAACATAATAAAGTAAAAATCAGAAGTGATATTAATAAAAATACAATATTAAAAACTCGCGGATGAGGAATAATACCTACTGATAAGGTCGAAAACGTTTCTGTTAATAAAGTATTTATCCTGTTTAGAACTTTGTCTTATTTGTGTGCATTTTTGTGAGTATAACAGGATGGCTTTAAAGATTTTAAGTTGTTTTTGTTTAGTTAAATTAACTAAACAACAACTTAACTAGCTAAAAAACAAATCAACTAAATTTAGTTGTTTTCTGGTTATTTAACAAAGTAACTAAAAAACAACTTAAACTTTTCTTTTCATTTTATTTTTTTCTTTATAAAGTAATAATAAATCCAAAGACGCTTACGAAAGTATCTTGCATTCCATCTCACAACACACTGATTGTAGTAACTGCTTGATGACAGATCTAAACGATCGGTCTCAACTATAGATCTGACCATAAATCATTCCATGTGTGGAGTCTTACAATCAGTCTAACAATTTGGCGGTTTGATGACAGATCTGACAACAGAATCATACCATGTGTGCAGAACACCAAACGAGGATAGATTGGAAACGATCCGTCGTTACATTGTGTGTGGGGACATACAATCGGCCTAATGAACCAGAAATCTAGCAACCGATCTGACAACAAATCACTCCATGTATGGCGACCTTAACACATAATGAAAACTAAGAAGCGATTTCTTGAAAATTTTTAGATTTAAAAAAAATGTCAAATTATCTTCAAATGTTTGTCAAAAATTTCATGAAATGACATGCTATAATTCTGAAAACATGTCACTCCTGACATATTTTCAGAATTATAGCAAGAGATATTTTAACACTTTGACAATGGAAAGCAGAATTCTGCTTCAATAATGTTAATCTCAATATTTCTTGCAGAATTTGGCTTGCAGGTTCATGCCAGTCAACAGATTATCACTTTGAGAAGCATTGCACTAATGCAGTGTTTTCCAAACTGGGATACAAGTCTATTTCAAGGTAGTGCATAAAAATTAACAAAAACATCATTTTTGAGATAAACAAGCAAAAAAAAATAAATTCAAATTGCTGTCAAAAAAATGAATCAGCAAAAGTGTTATAAATGCAATACATATATTCATGTATCCAGAAACTATCTACTGTAGTTATTTAAAGACAAAATATCAATTTCGTTTATTGATTGAAAAGGAATTGTGAGTTGCAATATCACCCAATTTGAGAGAAATTATGCTGAAAAACAAGCCTGCTATTAAATATTACGTTTTATTAAACATGTATTCTATTTTTCATTTTTTGGTAAGATTTGTTTAATTGTATTAAAAATTATTACAGCATAATAAATATATATTTTTTGCATATAAGAACTTTATTTATACCAAATATGGTATATTGTTTTTTAGTGTTGTTAAATTGTTATTAATAAATTGTAAGTAGAAAGGATTTATAAAATTAGACTGTTATGAAAATGAGGGGCATACCAATTTTTTTATGAAAAAAGGGGTGGAGACACAAAGTTTGAAAATCCTTGCACTAATGGATAAAATCTATTGAATATGTCATTTTTAATTTTCAGAAAAATTTAATAATGACATCATAATATAATCACTTTATCTATCTCTACTAAGTTTTTATGGAAAAATTTAATCCTGATCTCTCCTAAGTTATTTTTATTTTTTCTTCCTTATTTTTATTATTATTTATTATAATTATTTGAAGTATTATGTTTAGTTTAGAGGTTAACCTACATTTCACATCCTTTGTCCCAGAAGTTTAAAATTACTAGTTACAGAACAGAAGTTCTGTTTTTCTTACAAACTCGCTTGTTGCCTGACATCATCTATACTAAATTAATATCACTGATTCGATTCAAGAATCAAAGAATAATCTCTTATCAATAATTTATATTTGGTAAATAATTATCATCAAATTGTAAAGATGATGACATGAATTGTTTTATCTATAAACTAAAAATTGAAGTTGTTGCACAATTGTATGTAAGTGAGCTGAGCGTGAGACTTATAAAAGTCACTATTATAAAAAAGATGTTTGCAACTAGTGCAGTGAGGTATAATTTGATTTGACTGAAGAGTGACTTCCAATTTCTCTTTTATGATATCAACAACTGATTGCTTTTTTTTTGTATCCAAGTTTGGAGATAATAGAATAAGTTATTATGTAAGGTATTATTTAAGTTATTATTTCAAATTAATATATTTATTGTTGTTTCTGGATTGCTAATTAAACAAGTTTTACCACTAACCTGTTTTGTGCTTTATTAGGTTAAATAAAATTGTTAACACTTTTTGTAAATGTTTGAATTCAATAAATTATTTTTTATTATTTAATTTTACTTGTTTCTGAATTTATTTGATTTTTTAATTATTTAGTGCACTAACATATTTTTGCTATTTAGTTCTAACACTTGTTCATTACTTTAACAACTATGAAATTCCAGTTTGTTTTTATTGTGTTTGTGTTAGATATAGCTTTTTTTTTTTTTTTTGTTAGTTTAATTTTGTAAATTATTTTCCAGAAGTTTAGAAATCTGGTCAGATTGAATTCTGGAATCTTGCAGTCACGAAAATTGTCAGATCTTATTAGGATTACTGATAGTTTTGAGTATTGTAACTTTGCAATTAATTCATTTGGATTACAATATTTGATGATACAGCAAAGGTTATAGTTTCAAATACTCAATAATTTTTTCCTTTTCAGTTTAATAAGTAAATTATTTCTCACTTTTCATTATCTTGGTTCTCAAATGAAAATTTATTTCATTAAGTTTTAATGTGATATTTCTCTTTCAGGTTTTGTTTTCAAACCGAATCAACGCACTACTGAATTAAGATTAAAGATGAAACAGCACAAAACTGAAGAAAACAAAGACAATAGCAGTTAGTATTATATTTAATGATTTACATATGATTTAATTAAAAGTTATCTGAATATGATGTAATTAATTACAAATTATCTAATGATAGCATGGCTGTTGTGATTTCATAAAAACCTTATATGATTTTAAAAAAATTTTAATACAAGTAATCATTAATTGAAAGCATATGTTTTTAAGATTATTGCAAGTAAAAAATTAATGAATTTAAATTTATTCTTGTAAGTATCAAATACATTATAATAATGTATTGTGAATCAGTGGTGTAGCTAGAGTTCAATCTGCACCGGGTGGTCTGTCAATTTCTGCCCTTCATTAGGAAAATACGTAATACACATAAAACCTATTTAGACACAATTTGAAAATTAAGTTTAAGGAAAGATAATTTTATTTCTTTTATTAATAAATTAAAATATAAAATTACAAAAAGTTTTTTTAATGCCAAAAATGCTGCCCGGGGCAGACTGCCCCCTCTGCCCACCCTGGCTACACCACTGTGTATATTATTTGTTGATTGGACCTGTTAGTGGTGTTATTTAGTGTCTGAAACATAGTCTGGATTATAAGAAGTATTCTTTGTAAAAGTTGCATCATCTTTTAGCAGGGTAGTGAATCTGGCATGCAGACAAATTTTACAAGCATGCAAAACTTGGAGCTGATATATTGTTTAAATTTGAATTGGCATGTGAGAATAGTTTTACAAAAATTTAACTAATTTTGTCGTGTATCTTTAAAGCAGACATCAAATATAGTTAATCTTTAAAGAGTATCTTCAGTCTATATTAATAAATAAATCTTCTGAGAAAATATTGTATTTTTTTATTATTATTTTTTTTTTCCTTTTTGTCCTATTTTTATGCTTTTAAAGTGGAAAAGAAAAATTATATAAATTTTATTGTAAATCTAGAGTGAAAATACTTTTATTAATTAAAATAATAGCTGATATTTTACTCCAATTGATAGTCCAAGCAGGCTCTTTTATAGTATAACTAGAATCAAACTGATATTGATTTTCCAACTATTAAATCCAAAATTTTGCTTTGAGACAAAAAAGAGTAGATTTTATATTGTATATTGTAGAAGTTTCTTCATGTCATCTTTACTCTCTGAGGATGTTTTATGTTTTGTTAGCAAAGCAATAGAATTAGTGATATCCATGACATTTGTCATTGATCATACTAAAATCATGTGTAATACTTCCTATCCAGTTTGTCTGAATTGTATTAAAGTAGAACACATTCTACAACAATCAGATTGAGAGGAAGCAAAAGATAATTTACTTTTACTTTGTACAAGACTGCTTATGCCAAGTTCCTCAAAAAAACAATGGAGTAAGCTCTAACTAGTGTAAAAAAAAAAATGCCAAGTCAAATGTGTCGCTATCAACTTATAATAAAACATACTGGAATAAAAGCAGATGCAGTATGGATGTTAAAGTTTTTTAGATAAGTTTGAATCATAGCATTAATGTTATATTCACTTATTAAAATTGATTAAGGAAAATAATATAGATAATATTTTGACATAGAAACAATAATTTTACCAGATGGTGGCTTCTCAGGAGTTTAATCTTATTATGTTTTCAATCTAACAATTATAATTTTGATTCTTATTAAAGATATGGTCTTGTTGACCCTTTTCATTCTTAAATGGAATAAAAATAGTATATGAATTAATTTGTCCACTGTTGTTAGCATGATAACATGAGTAATTATTATCCTGTTTGGATGAAATTCACTTATATTCAGGACTTGACAAATTTCAAAAAGTTGAGTAGACAATTGGCTACCACTGCAAATTTCATGGTAGCCAACTCAAAAGTGAGGCTTGCACGTCGGTAAAACCAGGTAAAGTATATCGTTAAAATCAATTTGAAATTTTTTGGGCCTATTAATGGTAACAACATAATTTTATCGACAGAAAATTGAAGGGTTCCCCAGAAAATCATTCCAAGCACCAAACTCTAAATTCAACATAAGCTAAAAATAAAAGCATTTTCAGTCTATAAATTTGCTTTAAAATTTTTAAACTGAAAATGCTTTTCTTTTTAGCTTATGTTGAATTTACAGTTTGGTGCTTGGAATGTTTTTCTGGGGAACCCTTCAACTATTGTTCATACATCATGGTAGACATATGCAGCTGTCAGAAGCATTGCACATTTTTTGAGAGGATTTACTTTGGGATTCTATAACTATGTCCGTCTACATGTCTTTTTGCAATGATGACTCAAACCATATGTCAATGGCATTGTCTGGCATTTTTGTCACCATTTAATGTTCAATGAATCGACTCAAAAACAGCATACACACAAAGACTATCAAGGTTGATGACAAGATCGAAAAACGGACGAAAAAGTCTCTCTCTTAATTAATACTCGCTGCTTACGATAGTTTGGTATTCGTCTGAAGCTAAGTTTTTGGTTTTGGTTTTGAATTCGGGCGTGCCGAGCCAAGGAAGATATTTTCTTTGATTTCGATTATTGAAATAGGAATTTTTTTCAAAAATTTACTTTTATAATGCCTTATCTCGGGTTAACC
>AYEL01079424.1:0-18539 GCA_000484575.1 Olivierus martensii
TAAAGTTTTAGAGTTTGAAATGTATTCCATGTGATGTGTTCTATGTAACTGAAGATGGTGTTTGAGATACCGAATTAAAAATATTAATTCATGTTAAATTTATTAGATTCTATAACTTGTTATGATTGTGTTCTTCCGCCAAATCCAACCTGCATTTATATAAGTACATCAGATAGGCGATGCCGCGCTACCTGATGCGCCGTGACGCAGAAATTCTCGACAATAATCCAAGAATCTTATGTAGGCACGGTGCATTAGATCACTTTAGCTGAATTATTATCGAGAATTTCTGTGTCGTGGCGCATCAGTAGCACGGTGTCGCCTATCTGATGCACTTATACAAACGCTGGTTGGAATCGGTGATGCGACACGCTTGATTGCTTCGGGTAAAGCAAAATTTTACCTTTAAATTGATATATTGGTGTCTATATTATAATGATTTATTTTATATGTATATATTTAAAGTTTCAATAAAATATTTATTTTTGTAAATGGCATTATATCGATAGTCAGAAAATCAAAGATTCATGTAATTTATCATTTTCAAATTTTTTTCAAATTTTAAGTGCTAAAGTCTGGGGTAGGCTTATACATGGGTTACGCATTTTTACCGATTTTCAAACTCCGAAGTTGGGGAGGGGGTCGGCTTATACACGAATCGGCTTATATTCGAGTATATACAGTATATTAACTAATTATATAATTTTATATTATATTAGTTGCTAGAGCATTCTGATATCATAAAGTTTAAAATTATTGAAGAGCTATTGAAATTTTCTGAAATTTAATATTCCTAAATACAAATATTTGTAATTCAAGGAGTTTCTGTATTTTCTTCCTTTTAGTACTCCAACTGCTCAAAGTCATGTGTGATAATTCTTTTCAATTATTCTCAAATTAACTCTACTATCTTTAGCTTCAATCTGAAAATACATCAATGTTGTAGAATACAAATTCAAAATCAAAAACATTTAAAAAAATTATAAATCATATTTGACATGTCAATGATGAATAATACAGAAAACTATGATGATGAGAGCAATTGAATTTCCATATATAAGAAGTTAAATTAATTAAATTTTAAATTTAAAACTTGAAACTTAAAAAAATTTACATTTATAATATATGTTGAAGAATAAAATATCATATACCTAATAATATAGAAAACAAAAAAATGTATACAATTTTTTTATGTAAAGTAGTATTTTAAAATGAATTTTTCTTCAATTGTTTGGAAATGAGCATGAGATCACATTTTACCAAAATAGTGGCCTTAATTTATTTATATTAATGATGTTTTGATTAGCTACATTATTCGAACTAACTTTATTGTCTGCCAGCTTTTATGTTTATCTGGATTTTTAGTTTGTAAGACAACTTTATTTTACATTTCATATTTTAAGTTCATTTCATTCAATAATACTGAAGTTTGTAAAAGCTATCATCATTTAATTTGTGATTTAAATATCTCTTAAATTAATATATTGGGAAGATTATTCCATACAGTTCTTTTTAATATCTTCACACCTTTATGAATATATAAATTTCATAAAGGTTTTCATAGAGTTTTAAAATTCCTGCTTTTTACTAATATTTTTTGACATACATAGCTCCTAAAACAGGAAATATTTTTTTATTATAAAGCATTTCAGCCTTTCTAAGAGACCCTCTTCAGTATACACATTCTTTTTTAAATGAACACTTTAGAAGAGTACAAAATATTTCTTCTGTTCTAATGTGTTGCTTATATAATATCTTAAGTTTCAGAATATCTTTTTGTTATGCTTTTACACTGAGCCAGCAATGGAATGAAAAATATTCTGAAACTTAAGGTATTATATAAGCAATACACTAGAGTAGAAGAAATATTTTGTTCTATTCTAAAGTGTTTGTTTAAAAAAGCATGTATATACTGAAGTGTCTCTCTCAGAAAAGCCAAAAATGTTTTATAAGAAAAAATATTTCCTATTATAGGAGCTGTGTGTGTGTCAAAAAATATATAAATTTCTTTAATTAATTATTTATGTTATTTAATATTATTTTTTATATTTGAAGTCAATTAATATTTTTAATTTTAAAGCTCTTAAATAGCTGCCTTTTAAGAAAATAAAATACAGTTAAAGATTTCAAACAGAGCTTTACTTATTGTCTTACCTTATTAGATAGCTATCCTTAAAGTTTGGATCATGTAATCTGAAACTGGCCAATAGGGTGGAGTTGATGGTAAGAGTTATAACAGGATAAATACAAATAAACAGCATTTTATTATAAAGTAGTCTTCAATTTCCTCTTGGATTCAATTAAATACTTAGTAGTAAACTGATGCAATAGTAAGTCAAAAATACTATATATTTATGGATTTTCCACTGCCAATATTTATTATGGTACAAAACTAAAGAAACAAGCACAAAATGAATGTTGCTTGTATATTAAACCAATGTGCATGGACTATTCTCATGATATGAATCTATGAGTTCTCAGAGAACTTAGTGATTACATAATTATCATGAGTATGACTGATCATAAATTGATGATATTGTAAGTCGAGGATTACCTATATATAGATACTCTTTGATTTATGAAAATATCATTATCCTTAATGAAATAATAAAAGACATATTCACTGGTTTAATCTTCCAAATAAAAGATTCCCAATTCTTATTAAAATCAGTTTATGATTTCATGATTTAAAAATTTAGAGTTAGAAATCTAAATTTAATTGTATTTTAAATAATTCTTTTAAATTTCAATATCAGGCATATATTTATATGAAAACTGAAAGCATTATATTTGCAAAATATACTGTATTGACCCAAATATAGGCTGGCTTTTTCTAAATTAATTTCAAAATTAAAATGCAACCTATAATTTTGTCCTCAAACTAATACATATCTAAGAGCATAATCTGTATTTTTCATGATTTACAATAGATGATGCATTTACTTCTGAATTTACATTAACATAAAAACCTTCTATTGAATCATTGAAATTATATAAAATTATTTATAAAATATTCTTTAAAAAGTAATATGCATATGTTGTAATAATACATAAAAGATATTAACCCACACATTCTGGAGAAAACATAGAGGATAATCACATATCTTAAAAAACATCAAAAAGTAACTATCAGTAACTATTTTTGTCTCTGTTTTAAATTTAAATATAATTAAGTTCAAAGGAAATTCTTTTCAGTGATTTTAAATCATAAATATGGCCTATATCTGAGTTGATACAATTTTTAAATATTATTTTAAAAAAAGATTCCCAAAATTTAGAATAAATTTAATATTTGAGCAAAGAATTAAAAATTTATCTACTAATGCGATATTTATCATATATGTAAAAAAACAATAATTGTAAATTTATTGTTTTTAATATATATTAAAATAGTTTTATTTGAAAACTATTACAATATTTAAGCATTCCCAAATGTTTTAAAATTTTATTATTCTTAAAATTCATAAATATCATATCATATATATTTGATTTCATAAATAATGATAAATAATAAAATAATATCTAAATAGATTAAATTACATGCATTTTTTGTGCAATATAAAAAATTTTAGGAAGAAAGATAAATAAATGTTAAAAACAAAAATTTTTATCTCACATAAGCAACAACTACAAGACAACATATTCCACAATATAACCATGCAATAGATTATCAATAACACCACAAAATAGTGTATAAATAGGAACATTTTACAGTAAGAAGACAGTTTCCACAGACAACATGCAAAATTTTCCATTATACTAGCAAACTTACTATTCCACCTGTGTTTCCAAAATGTGCATGAAGAAAGATGTTACACATAAGATTAATTTACTTTTAGTAACAGAAATATGGTTAACAGATTTAAAGAAATAAAAAAAAAAAACATTAAATTGCGGATTTTAAATACTCACATGGCCCAATGCTATGAACTGGGTCTAAAATGAAATGGTAAAAGAAAAAAGAAAAACGAAAAATCAATAACTTAAAATAAAACTCATTGCATGCAATTTTACAGATTAAATTTTGATTTTTTATTTTATATTAAATATTTGACATTTTATCATCAATTTAAAAAATAATGCAAAAAAAGAAAATATATCCATAAATAAGATATTTTAAAATAAATTATTATTTAAAACATGTATAAAAGTATTAAAATTCAGCTTTAAGAAAAAACATGCATTGGTTTGTAAAATTCTCATTTATTGTTACAAAAATAAAAAACTCTTCTAAACAATAACAAAATTTATTTTTTCTTGAATCAGAAAAGTTTTTAATGATTATATTAATGATCAAACCTCCATACTTTATTTTTAAAATGTGTAAATCTTTTATTTTTAAATAGAACAGGTTTTCTGATTTAAGAAAAGTTAGTATTTTATACATTAATCAGAAATTACAGTTGTAATATTATTTTATAATGTAAATATTTCTAAGTATAATAAAAACATTTGTAGTTAAAATTTTAAATGTTGAATTTATGAATTATATTAGAGATTAAAGAAGAAAATTAAAGATAGAGAAATTTAAAACTTTTTCTATACAGGATAAAATTTGTAAAAATTATGCAATTATGTACAGGAATCATATACAGGATTCCTGTACATAATTGCATAATTTCTAGGAATCTTCCAATTTATATTGGAAATCCAATTATTAGGAATACTTCAATTAGTATTGTCTCATGTTATATTATGCTACACTTATGTCATTACCTTAGATTCAATTTATTAATCAAAGTGAACAAATTAATTTCTATATTTTATTATGGTGCTTTTATGTTATCAATAAATTGGTATCTAAACTACAGGTAACCCTCATATAACACAGTAGATAAGTTCCCAAAAAATGCTATGTTGTGTGAAACCATGTTATATAAGATCTGGAGCCAATACAAAAAGAGGTATTTGTGTTCCAAAACCAATTAAAAACATATAACTTTCTTTAATTCCACATAAGAAACTTAATTTTTATTAAGAATGTTAATACAGTGAAACCCCGATTTTGAAACTTTTCGGGGACTGGCCTGAAAAGTCGAACGAGCCGGGAAAACGCACGAAACCGGAAACTCTGATGACGTCATAATAAAAAAGTTATATAATTAAAACGTAGGAAGAGGGAAAGTTTTACATTGCATGTATAGGAAAATGCTCAGACTTCCGAAAATAGACGTTTAAAGTGGGAAAGTCGTACGATACGGGAACGCACGAGCGGGGTTTCACTGTAACATGAAACATAAAGAAAGAAAAAATATATACGTAAAACCAAAAGAAAAAAAATATATGTAAAACAAAAAGAAAGGAAAAATATACAGCCTATGTGACATTCATTTTATAATTATATCTTCTTTACTGCTGTTCAGTTAAAATGAGACCTTTTTCTTTTTAACAATATCAGCTTCACTTAATGAAACTTTTTCTGCAATTAAAGTTTGTGTATCTTCTGATCTCTTTTACAAAATCTGTGATCTAACCAGCAACAAAACAATTATTCCTTAACACATACTCAAAAAATTTATGAATAAAATACTTTTATTCTATTTCACATTCCTCCATTGAAGTATAAAAACTTACTTTTTATCCAAGAACGGGAACATTTGGAACAAAATACTCAATGGTCAACAATTAACTCAATTTCAAATCAAAATCAAAAATAGACTGCATATCATCCCTTTCATAGCAAACTAGTGAAATTGCATTTATGACTAATTTCAGCAAAGTATTTTCCAATGATTGCATTTTATGTGTGTATTGTGTGTCCATAGAAAAAACAAAAATGAATGAAAATGTTTTGTATTGTAGAAGAGTAAATGTAATTTTCTAAATGTGTTAAACACACAGAATTGTGTTACATTTGGAGAATTTGGGTTCAATTTCAAGATCCATTCTGCCAGATTTTTTCAAGAAGAGTTTATCTCAGCTCAATTATTCACTTCAGAGCAGATCCATTAAGGATATAGGCAGCTTATGGTGAATACTAGAATATTCCTGTGTTTAGTTATCTCCAACAGAAAAACAGCACAAAACAAGAAAGAACGACCATACCATAGATATGAATGACTTACAAACTGCATTGAAATGCTTTGCTCCTTAGTATGCAGAAGGATGAAAACTAATGTAAAATTTAATAAGAAAAAGTTATTGAAGAACTTTTGGAAGGTGTTCAATATCCTAGCTGCAGCAAATATTATAGGGGCTTCATGAACAGAATTGCAGACAAAACAATAAAAAGCATCTGGAAAAAAGTTTGCCTTTTCTTCACAGTTTATTCAGGGCTTTTATTCACAACTCATTCCAAAAGTTGATCTGTTGCCTTTCAAATCAAGTATTCTGCCATATATGCTTCTGTTGCCTAGGCAACAAGAACCCCATAATGACAACATACTTGATTTGAAAGTTCATTCTGAAGATGTTTATGAAATGCTGAAATTCTATAATGAAGAACTCAAACTTGAAGATCTTATTAAAATACAGAAGCAAAGCATGCTTAAAGAATCCGATTTTAACCTGAGTCAGCAGATCAGATCATGACAATTTCAAAATTAATTGAGGGGATTGGACTTATTGAACCTGAATTGAGATTCTTGAGGACTTTTGATTTGAATGAAAAATGAACAATCACAACAAGGCAAGGAATAGAGAAGAAGCTAATTCAGTATATCGTATATTTTTGTTATATGCAATCCAGTGCTGTCAACAAGAAATTCAATTTAATTTAAATAAGTTTAGAAATTTTTAGAGCATTAAGTAGATAAGAAGTGAGATAGGAATACTTAATGCTCTAAAAATTTCTAAACTTATTTAGAGAAGAAGAATTCTTGCTTTTAGGAGAAAAATTTATCTTGCAAAAATCAGCACTTGATTAACTTAAGCTATGTTCAAGACTTGTCCATTGCAATTTTCATTACTGGATCTTAGTGATTATATTGTCTATATTAGGGGTGGGCAACCTCCGGCCCTTGGGCCGCATTATTTATTATATCTAATACCAATGCTATGTATACTTACATATCTGTACCTTCTCTTTTTTAAATAAATACTATTATTATCAATTGTTTTAGTTTTGGCCCATGGCCCACCATAAATTTTTCTATACAGCCCCAACAAAAAAAAAAGGTTGCCCATCCCTATTCAAGAATAATTCAAAAAAGAATGCCATTTCTTCTTTAAATTGTCATTTGATTTGTATGATTTCATATTTTTTATAAATCTTTCATAAGTACAGAATAAGTATATCTGATTTTTCTTGGTTAAAAGGTTTTGTCTGAAACCAATCATCTCATTTTAATATTAATTTTATGGAAAAATATGACTTGATTTATGTTATCTGGAATAATATTGTTGGTCTTGGAACAACCTATGAAGTAACTTCAGGGATTATTGTACTTATCTGAATGCTGTTAATGACAAATATTACAGAAAACAAATTAAATGAAATAAAAAAATAAAAATGTCTTTAAAATAAAAATTCAATATTGAATTTGTTTAAATCAAATAATGATTTTTATAGAAAAGAACTATTGATATTATCTATAGAACTGAAAGAATACATCTCTACCTTTTAGAAAACTCTAGAAACTAAAATTTCATTTATAAAGAATAAGGATGAACAAAATTGTAAACAATTTATTTTATTTATATACAATAATTAAAGAATGTTAAATAAATTACTTTTAAATCAGATTGTGACAAAATAAAAATTTAATCTTTAATTTCAATTTTAAATTTCAGAGAGTAAAAATTTCTCGACAAATTGAATAAAACTTTGGTTATATATTTTATGTATAATATAATTAATTTATATTATCAATCTATCAATACAGTAGATTCTGAGTTATCATGGGAATGCATTCCAAATTTATGATCATAATAAAAATCTTCATAATTTGAAACATGATTTTTCATATATACAATATAATAAATAAAAGTTAAATTTCCCATCTACTAAAACTTAGAATATTCAGCAAATTTTTAAAAAGAAATACAGTATAGTAATATTGAATAAACATTATTTCTTCTTTATATGTAAAAGGCATATGTCATATTTCTGCCAATATTTTATATAAATAAAAATAAAGAAAATGTTAAGCAAAATGAAAAATAGAATACAGTAGCGTCTCCCTAATCTGACACATGATTCTGGGGCTTCTTGGATTACAGAGATTTATCGGATTATTGGATGTTCAATGAAAAAAATGGAATTACACAAACAAATACACTCAGTTTATTAAGACTTTCCTGTCACTGCTTTTGCTGTTCAAATCTTTCACAAACCCCTCAATTTTATCCCGATTTTTTTAATGTCATAAATGGTGGGTCGTCCAATACTATAAAATGAAGCCAAATCACTAAACTTTTCTCCCAAGTCAAGTTTCTTAATTCTGCCTTTTCGATCACAGTCAATGTCTTGTGTTTTCGTTTTTCATTTTTTCCAATTTGTAACATTATGTAAAGATAAATAGCAAACACTGATACAGTAAAAACACTATTTTACAGTAATCAGTGTACTGAACTTAAAGATTAGTCTGACTATAATCCTGCGCAATGAACAAATAGCGAATTGTTTGATTATTTGTTTATGTCAGTTTCTCTTTCTTACAAATCAACAAGTTGCGACATGAAAATATCATGTGGGTGGCACAACGGTTCACAGGGTGTCGGACTACAGAGACTCAACTGTACATAATACACTTAGTTTTGTATATAAAAGTCAATAGAAAATAAAGAAAAGCTAAAATCATAAATCTACTGTTTTCTTAATAAAATCATATTAAGAACAAGCACTATAGTGGTACCTCGCAATTTGACATTTAAATTTTATGGTAAGGAGTAGGGTTGAACATTGAACATCGATGTTTTGATTTCGATGTTCAATGTTTTAGACATCAATGTTTAAGATGGTCATAAAACATTGATGTTTTAGACATCAATGTTTTGGTATCGATGTTCGATGTTTTTTCTGTTTATGTAGTAATATTGACATTTGGGTTAAGTAATATTATATAATATTTTTATAAATGGAATTTTTTATAATGGTGATGATTTTATTTTTAATTTTTTTAGTTTTGCATTAGGAAAATCGAACAATCCATCTGGCAATATTGATTTAGTGCTTATATTCGTCACGTAAGACACTTTATTATCGTCATTTAATTAATATTCAAAATGCTTTTGGTTTTTTTTAATTTCAAAGTATTTATACCTTTGTAGCTCAGTAAGTATGCCTCCGGAAACCTTACTGTGGCAATATTTTGTTAAAAGTAATTCTGCAACTTGCATATATTATTCAAAAGAATTGAAAATTAGTGGTAATACCACGAATTTAAGGTGTCATTTTGAAAGCAAACATCCACAATTTCTTGGGGTTCAGAAAGACTTGCAGAAGGAAGAAAAATGCTATCAAGACAATGATGAAGCATCATTGTCACAACCTCTCTTATGAAAACAAAGAAAAGTTTCTGTGACATTTAGGAGCATTGAGGAGTTCAAATCAGGTGAGTCAACAGAAAACAAGGTAAATCAAGCTCTTATATTTATGGTGTATTGAGTATTTGGATGGTGAAGATTTTCAACATTTCTTAAAGACAATAGCATCTTCGTACAAAATTCCTTCTCAACCAATGATTAAAAGATAATTTCCAATAAATATAGTAATATGGTATCCATAGTAAAACAACAGCTCAAACAGAAGTTTTGCTTATTAACAACTGATTTATGGACAGACATCCAGAAGAGGAGTAGACAGACATCCAAAAGAGGAGTTACATTAGCTTGACTGTCCACTTTATAGATGAGGAAAATAAATTATGCAATGTGGCATTGAATGTTTTTATATTGGAAGAACGGTATACAAGTAATAAACTAAAGCAGTTGATAAAATACTGGAAATAGATGAAGAATATGTCAATGCAGCTATTACTAACAATGCACAAAAAAAAAACATCAATTTTTTTTTGTGCATTGCCAGCAATAGCTGCATTGACATATTCTTCATCTATTTATAAACATCCCAGAAACATCGATGTTATCTTTCAATGGTTTTATCGATACTAAACATTGATGTTTTGCTATCGACGTTCAATACTAGTAAGGAGCATTGCGTGCATGGAATTGTCATTTATTATTTATCAATTTTTGTTGGACTCCTTTAGTATTTGCTTGTGTTGTTTGTGTTAATTTTCAATTCTGCATTTTTCAGAAAGTAAAAAATTTGTGCATCTGTAGTTATTCTTATTTTTTTGAGTGAAATGTAAGAATGGATTCAAAAAGAACTGACCAGAGGAATAATTCCAGAAAGAAGAACATTTGATTGAGCATAGAGAATAAGAAAATTGTAAAGTGCAGAAAGGTAGAACAATTAAGATATAACTCAAGAGTATGGTGTTCCTAGGACAACTGTGGCAATGTTTTGCAAAAGAGAGAGAAGATTATGGGTGTGAAGGTGTCTCCTGGAGCAATGAAGTTTTCTGACAAGAATAAATTTTTTATCAAAGAGATGGAAAAGCTGCTTCTCACCTGGATTAGAGAAAGACAGATGAAGGGAGATCCAGTAACTCAGGCAATGATCTGTGAGAAGCCTATGTTAATTTTCAAAGAATTGCAGGAAGAATTCCAGGATATATCACAGATCAAACTGAGAAATTTAAAGCAAGTCGAGGCTGGTTCAAAGATAGAATAGGATAAAGAAGACTTCATTCCAATATCCAAGGACTAATAAATTGTGTGTATTGTGTATAAAATAGTGTATTTTATAATTTAGTGTTTTATACAATAGTAAAATATGTATAGTAAAGAAAATAATATAGTATATCTCTCTCACTTTCCCATTAGAGGAAGTGAGACGGGAGTTCAACAATGAATTAATCATTTTTGTTTATTCTTTATATATAAAATGAATTAATCTATTTTCCATAGTCTTATATGAGAAATATTGTCCTGCAATTCGACAGTTTCTTAATTTGACACTATTTTGGTAATGGATTAGTGTCGAATTGTGAATTACCACTGTATTAGCAGGAAACAGTTTTTTATTTACATAAAATGCTTTTGTCCTCTCTTAAAAACCCTTATAGGTAAAGAATAATAGAATGGACACTATAGAACACATTACTTCAAGGATATTTAAAATACAAAAAATTAGTTATGCATAAACAAGTTTTTTAAACATGAATTTTAACAACAAAAACAAGAAATATATCTTTAATAATAATAAAAATAAAAAATAAAATAAAATGGTGGTATATTAATTAAAATAAGATGTAAAATCATCATGTTTACAACTAATTTTAATTAATATACCACTATATTATTTTATTTTTATGATTATTAAGGATATATTTCTTGTTTTTGTTGTTAAAATTCATGTTTAAAAAAACTTATTTATGCATAACTAATTTTTTGTATTTTAAATATCTTCAAATTAATGTGTTTTATAGCATCTATTTGATTATTCTTGTACCAATGAGGATCTTTAAGAGAGATCAAAAACGTTTTATGTAAATAAAAACTGTTTCCTGCTAATAGTGCTTGTTCTTTATGTGATAAAGGCTGTGTTCAACAGACTCAACTGTTGTGGAACAGTTAAGAGATTTTCTGCTGAACGCATCTTCAAGATAGCACTACTATTGAACTTGTTGAGTGAGTGATGTCACGTTTTGTAGCATATTTCATTTATGCTACTATCCAACATGTTGAGTTATTTCAAGATGGTTGCACCCATGGATGTTATTAATCCAAAGGAACAAATGATAATATATAAAGTATCGTATTTAGTGATGTTTACAACGAGCTTTATTTTCTTTCAATAATCATGCCCCCTTTTACTACTTGTCATTCAGCAGATACACCAACTGCTACAGCTACAACTCATCTGCTCCCTTAGAACTGTTGAGTCTGCTGAATGTAGCCAAAGAAAAGTTATTTATTAAAATCATATATAATTATAAGAAGAAATAAAATTTTTGGTGGTTTTGTATATATTGAATGCTAGAATTTGGCTTATTTAAAAGTTTAATTAGTAGGGATGAGAAGATAGAAAATGACTATCCTGGAGATATTACATTGGCTGTATATATTGTAGAATTTGATTCTTTTCTAACATTTTCATAAACTATAGATGATACATATAGGACATTTTTCAAATATCCTGAAATATATAGTTGGGAACTTTTTGCAAATGGTTTTTTATTACTATAAATTTCTTTATCAATATACAATATGATAAAAAATTATAAATATTTTTTGATAAGTTCTCGAATTAAAATGAAACAGTTAGATGAAGTGTTATATACTTGGCATGACTGCCATTATTGCAAAGCCATTGATGACAGCTGTTACAAGTGCATTTTGCATTTATAACAGCTGCCATTAATAAGCAAAGAACTCATGCAACTATTAATGTTCTAAAATTGCACTACCTTTAAATGATGAATTGATGAATTCTTTATTCTTTATTCTAGCACTTAGGTAGGATATAAATATCTTTATTACAGTTATTATGCAATTACAGAATGTTTTTGAGGGTCGGATAGATTGAAGAGGATTGGATAGACAGAAAACGTTTCTGTAATTGCACAGTAACTGTAATAAAGATATTTATATCCTACCTAGTGCTAGAATAAAGAAAAAAGAACTTCATGCAATGAATTTAATAACAAAAACTGAAATTTTTGTTTATATTATAATTTGGCATGCTATATTAATCTTAGAAACTGAAATTTTTATTATATACAGTAAGACCATGCTTAACACTGCTCCGTTTAATGCTATTTCAATATAATGTGGTTTTTTCAAATTCTATATTTTTTATTGATTCACTTTGGCACGGTTTTTCAAACCATCATACTCATATAAATCCGAAATAGAACGAATTTGTTGCTTTGATACTCCTATGCCATCTTGCAGTGCATTTGATATCAGTGTAATGCAGTACATATGAAAGTCTACTCTGATCACAGTTCACATTTATGATCGGTCATCAACGTTATTTTACAAAAGGAACTTGCAAAGGATTTTTCTCAAAACAAGTTTAGCTACTATTATGGAAATTATAAATGGTTCATACAAAATGATCTTTGATAGAAGTTCAAAGGCAAGATGAAGTGTCATGGATGTGATGTCTTGCTACCGACAACTGGTTGCTGAATGAAAGTGGAAAAGGCAAATGATGTTAGATAACTTATTAATGAAAAAACAAAGTGTCAAACAAGAAAGAACCTTCCTCATCATAAATATAAATTATTTACTCGAATATTTTTAATTTTATTAAATGATTTATGAATACAAATCAATATTAGTAATAAAAAAATCTCTATAATTAATGTAATACAATAATACATGATGATAATTAATGTAATATAATAAAAAAAAATGATATATATATATTTTTATTCACTGTCCTGTTTCACCTATCCCCATTATTTAAATGTTAAAATGACTTTGTTTAACACTGTTTCATTTAGCACTTGGTTTTGTTAGAATGTATCCCCTGTGTTAAACGAGGTCTTACTGTATATGAAAATTAAAATAATTAAACAAATATTATTTTTTAAAGTTTACATTAAATAGTTTTTAGTTAATTCTATAGGATATTTCAAAAATAAAAAAATATAGTAAGTTTTCAATAACACAACATATCAGTAATTGAATAATATTTCTACCAGAATGTTTATTAATAGTTTCTGATTAAAGAAATTGGCATACATTTTATAAATATTAATTTATTTATAAAATGTATGTCAATTTCTTTAATCAGGATTTTTCAAAAATATTATATACAATAAATTTTATTTATAAAATTTGTTGTGTTTGTTATTTAATTTTTGTTATTAAATTATATTCTACAGTTTTTATAGTTTTTGTTATTAAATTATTCTATTAGTTTTTGATTTTAAATTCTATGTGAATGTAGTGGGTTCTTCTTTTTTAAGAGTTTGTTCTTATAACAACTATCATCAAATCAAAATTTAATGATTTAATTTATAAAATTTATTATATATAATATTTTTAGAAAATTGTTGAAATAAATGATAAAAATTGTTTAAAAATAAATATTAAAATACCGGAATCTCTGACTTACATAGAACTGTACTTATATAAGTTTAATTTTATTATGTGACTACTAATACTTTACAATGTATGTTTTGACATACATAGATTTGATTTATGAACAGTTTTGCAAAATGATCCACTTATGTAAGTTAGAGACTGCTTATAATTATATTTTAACATAGTAATTATTTTTACTGATTGACAGATATAAATGCTATTCAAAAATTTTTAAATTCCCAATATCCTAACTACATGAATGAAGAAATTATAGCTTACCATTATGCTTCATCATTTATACAGATATACTTATGATGGATTTGATTTCAAGCCTCATCATAAATCAAAACAATAGGAAGTTGAAACACCAAAAATTTATGAATTTCTCACTTCTAATGCTTTCTAGGACACTTACATTATCTTAATAAATATAATGAACACAAAACTACAAGAATCACATACAAAAAAAGGGTGCTTTCTGTATTTCCTATCAATGGATCAGGGACTTGAATCCATTAAATTGTATCGAACAATCACAGAATTAACAGATTTTGTCACTGTCATAAGTACGAGTGGTCATAAATGAAGGACTACCCATACACTTCAATCAATATATTTGTAATTTCCTATTAATTATGACCTACTTCATTACCTAATATTCAACATATATTAAAATAGTTGTATTTAAAATCTCATATTTCTTTGATAATTCTGATTTGTTATCTTTTAAAAATTTGAATTTTCTTTTATGGAATAATTATATTGTTAGAAAAAATTATTGTTTTAACATTTTCAGAGGATATTTCATCAACTACTTTTATAATATTTTTTAATATATTTTATAAAAATAAAGCAAGCTCTCTGAAATCTGGCATTTTTGGAAATCAAGGAATATCAGATTTTAAAATATGTTGGATTCTAAAGAGGTAGAAGTCACATATAAAAAAAAATTATGTGACTGGATGGATGGGAAAATTTTCAGAGCAATCTATAAATAACATATTTTATTATTTTTCAAATGTATGCTACAAAATTAATATGCTTCATAACAACAGGAATATGCATATTTATAAACTGTGCTCCTGAAATGTTCCCTAACAAGCAGACAACAATAAAATTTTCTAATAGAGTGATTATTCTATAATTAAAATTCCATTGCTAAAAACAATTGAGAAGCATATATTAGTATATTTTTTCATTGCATGTTTCAATAATTTATTCAAAATGAACAAAATTTCTTTCAAAGATGAAATTAAAATTTATGAGTATGATTTAAGAAATGATATATCAGATCACAAATATAAAAAATTTTATCATCACTATATCCAAAATAAGAATAACATATTTTTTCAAATATAATATATTGTTTAAATAAGATGGTATAAATCATCATATTTGATCAAATTATTAGCCAGAGTTTTTTTTATCTATGTAAAGAAAATTAAATGAAAATATCCTGAGAAGGAGAAAAAACAAGCTGAAATATTTTTGTGAAAAAATTTGAAATTAATGGAAATTTTAAAAATCTAATTAAAATATTTTTTAGATTAAATACTTCAGTTAAGAATTCTAGTTAAATTATAAATTTTCATTGATGAAAATATACAATTTTACCATAAATTTGATTAAATTATTAAAATTTTCAATAATTCCAAATTTATCTGCAAGAAATTTTGACTAATTTTTGTTTTGTTAGGAAATAAACTCTTAAGAAATTGTTTCCATGACATTAGTAACATTTTGAGAAACAATGAAACAGAAATTGGTTTATTATAATATATTGTTATAATATAACCAATTTCAATTTATATCTGCTCATATTCTTTCATTTATGCAAACTCTACTAGATGATATAAGATTCAATTCATACATAGGTTTACAAAAATAAAATTCAAATTTAAAAATTTCAAAACTTCTGTCTTGTGGAAATTTATATAAGTGATATTGGATGGAATAAATAAAAAAATAAATTCAGAAATATATCAAGAAATAGATAAAATACACACACAGTATTTTTCTTTGAAAAAGAAGTAAAATAATAAATAGTATCAAATGCTGTATTTAAATCAATTTCTTTTTCTCAACAGATTATGAAAATTTTTGAGTAGCATCTCACTCTAAATATAAATCTAAAAATATAAAATTTATAAGCAAGTAACTTATTTTAAAATAAGTTACTTGCTTATATACTTTTAAAATATTAGACAATAATAAAGTTTTCTATTACAGTTATAGTTTACTAAATCTACCTGTAGTAAAATCTACACCAAATTCTTCATGATCATTGCCTTTCACAATACTATATATTAGCTGTCTTGCTTGAGGATTTTCTGCTTGTATTGTTAATACTGGAGCATGAGCAGTTAAACTTTCAGATATAGAAACATTATAAAATTGTTGTGGGAATGTTGGCATATCACGATTTATGACTTTAATGGGTACTACAATTGTGCTTTGAAGTGCAGGAGAACCTATTTAAAATATAAAAAATAATTTTTTACATAATAGATTATATTTTGTACTATACAATTTAAATTTATAATTACAAAATAACTTATTACCTCCATCCATTGCAGAAATAGTTAATTCATATTCAGTTCTCTGATTAGATACTGGCTTTAACAATATAATTTCTCCCGTTTGTCGATCAACAGAAAATAATGTTGCATCTCCTTTGATGAGACTATAATGAACATATCCGTTGATACCATCATCCAAATCAATTGCCTGTACCTAGAAAAATTATTAAAATTGGAACTGGAAATTCTTGTTCTATATTAATATTTACAAATAAAAATATACCTGACGAATTACATATCCAGGTGTTGCTTCTATAGGTAGTACTGAATAATAAGGTAATCCTACAAAAATTGGAGCATTATCATTAATATCAGAAATGTATACTTCAACTAAAACATGGCCAACTTGCATGTTTTCTGTAGAATCACTTTTTACTTCAACTACTAAAGTATAGTCTCGCTGTGTTTCTCTATCAAATGGTTTCCCAGTTGTTTTAACAACACCAGATGTTAGACCTATATTGAAATGTTCACCAGGATTCAGGATCTGAAATGTTAGATGTTCATTCAATGCAGTCCCTAAAACAGCAATGACAGCAATAGTGACAACATCAGTAGAATTTTCTGGAATTTTAACTTCATAAATATTTTGTTGGAATTTAAGGCCACTGCTGCTTGTCTGTCTTACTTTTACTGCAACTTTAGTTGTAGCTTCAAATACTCCATCAGTTGCTGCAATTACTAAATTATATTTATCATGCAAGTTGTTGGGATTACTAACAAATATTTCTCCAGATTGTGAATTTATAGTAAATTTGTTTCCAGTATTACCAGATACAATACTATATGAAATATTTGTGATATTTGTGTCTTCATCAATTGCTTTTACTTTAGCCACTGATACACCACGATGCGAAGGAAGGAATAATGTTACTGGATATAATGATTGTTCAAATTTAGGAGGACAATCATTAATATCTATTACTGTTATAAAAACTTTTGCAGGCACTTCAGAACTAAGTTGTGGCTTTCCCATATCTTTGACTTTAACTGTAAAATAAAACTTAGGAATATGTTCATAATCTAAAGATCTGATAGTATTCAAAGCACCAGTACTTGAATCAATTTTGAAATAAACTTGAGCAATCTTCTCAACAATTTCATATGAAAGGACAGCATTGAGTCCTAAATCATCATCACTTGCTGAAACAACTAAAGGACGACTCATATTATTTAAAATAATTGTACCAGACTGAGACGCTTCATTTATCCAACCATAATAAATTGGATATTGAAATATTGGAGAATTATCATTTCTGTCTAGAATATGAATAAGAACAGTAACTGAACTATTTGCACCAACCATGTTTGTAGCACACACAGTTAAATTATAAAACTTAATATTTTCAAAATCAAGAACTTTATTGGTTTGGATTATGCTAGAAGTGGGATTAATAATAAAACTCTCTTCCAAATTTCCATTCACTATTTCATAATGTATTGAAGAACGACTAGTAGCTATAACAGAAATGACTGATGTACCTATTTTTTCATTTTCATATAATTCAACAGAATATTCTCTTTGTGAAAATTTTGGAGGAGCATTATTTGATATTGTTACAACAATATGAACTGTAACAGTGCTGTTTAGAGTTGGAATTCCATGATCTGTTGCTCTAATAACAAGAAAATATTCAGACATAATATGTTTATTAAGCTCTTGAGAAACAGTGATAACTCCAAAAGTTGAGTCAATTGAAAATGCATTTCCAACATTACCTAAAAAATAAAATATATTAATTACATTAAATTAAAAAAATTTAACTTAATTCCTCTAAAAATTTTTAAAACAAATTCAATAAAATATCTAAAAATGCACACTTTGATTAGTTTTATGCATCATAGATAATTTCTATTAAATGGAGACAATAACAGTTTATAATTTTTTAATATATAAAAAATTAATATTAAAAT
>AYEL01079425.1:0-24585 GCA_000484575.1 Olivierus martensii
TATGATTTGGAAGAGGACTTATTGTATAAATCGCGTACAGTATATGTTGATTGGATGCGATTAGTAATTTTAATGTTTACTTCTGTTTATATAAATCACATATAACGTCTATTATTTAGAAGTGATTAATAGTTTATAATGTTTATTTCTCTTTATATAATTGGTTACATAACACTATTATATAATCTTTAATATTATCTGTAACTTTTTAATTTATTAATCTTTGAATTTTGTAAACGCGTTCTATCTTCGAATATTGTTATGTTCTATTTATAACGGATGTTCTTTTATTAGTTGATGTTTAGCAGCACTGATGAGGGACTAGTACAGTCCGAAAACGTTTTGCTAAATAAAAATCTATACTTGCTAATGAGATGTTTTTAATATACTTTAGCTTCTGAAGTTTTTAATCCAGAATTTTTGTTAAAAAGTTATTTTTCTGACTCACATATTATATAGATCTGACATACATACACTCATACTTATGTAAAGATTTTCTGAATAAAACAAAAATATACTGATTGTAGTAGATCATTGGTAGCCAATCTTTTATAGTTCATGTATCAATTTTTTCACTTTTTAGTTAAGATGCTCCATACAGACTTATACATCTTTTCAGCCCTTTTAAAATATGGTAATATGGATATATTTAACAATTAGATTTATATGTATGTTTTTAATATACTTTAGCTTCTGAAGTTTTTAATCCAGAATTTTTGTTAAAAAGTTATTTTTCTGACTCACATAAAGTTAGCTCTTATCCATTCAAAAAACATAACTTTTACATAAGTCAAGGAAAGGCTGTACAGACAATCCCCAACTTATATAGATCTGACATACATAGACTCATACTTATGTAAAGATTTTCTGAATAAAACAAAAATATACTGATTGTAGTAGATCATTATATAGATCTGACATACATACACTCATACTTATGTAAAGATTTTCTGAATAAAACAAAAATATACTGATTGTAGTAGATCATTGGTAGCCAATCTTTTATAGTTCATGTATCAATTTTTTCACTTTTTAGTTAAGATGCTCCATACAGACTTATACATCTTTTCAGCCCTTTTAAAATATGGTAATATGGATATATTTAACAATTAGATTTATATGTATAAATATATATAGATGAGATATCCCTAATAGCACACTACCACATAGTGAGCAAGCCTGATCAAAGTTTAACTTAAGCATATCGGCTAAATAAGGTAATGTAAGCTATAATCAATAGAAAATTAGAGAAAGATTAAAAAAATTTAAAAACTTTTTAATATGAAACCTGAAGTTCAATAGTTTAACAAAATAATATAAAGGACAGTACTCTATATCTGCCATTAATTTAGTAACTGAGAGTCTCATTGGGGTCACGTGCAACAATCATGTGGCCATTATGATCCAATAAGATTGCTCAGTTACCAAAGACATGATCATAGTAATCCAATGATATTGGCCAGTTAACATGTCACATGGCTATTGTAACCCAATGAGGTTGCTCAAATAGCATTAATCTTCCATGTTGGATTTTATATCAAGTAATTTATGCCAATTACAATATATAAAATCAATTTCTAATAATCAATACTTGTCTTTAAACTTTCCTGTGTAAATCCCCTAGCAAACAAAAGTTGTTTCATAAAAATCCATTCAGTCATTCTTTAGTTATAAGTGAACATGTGCATGCAGGCATTTCAGATTTAATTAATATTTTATCATCAAAGCACACAACAGCAGTATTTTATAAAATAAACACTTTATTAGGCAAAGTACTTTTGGATAGATCCAACTTCAGGACTTACCACTAATTCTGCCAGAATGCCTCCCAATCTGGCAGAATTAGTGGTAGAAAATAAAGAAGCTAAGATTATAGAAAACTTTATAAATATTTGGAAATTCTATAAAAGATATGTAGACAATGTTATGATTATATGGAAAACAAAAGATAAAACAGAGGAAATAAAAAAGCCTTTACTGATGAAGCATATAGCTTATGTTTGTAAATAGACCAATTTAAAGGATAGAAAGTCAATTCATTATCTTGATGTGTTAATAAAAGCAGAAGAAACCTTTTACAGCACAAAAGTATACCAGAAACCAATGGCTACTAGAATAATAATTCCTAGATTATCTAGCAATCCTATCTCGTATAAGAAAGCTGCATTCAATGCATACTTCAGAAGAATTTTATTGTAATACTTTAGAAGCAAGATGAGAAGAAATAGAATATGAAACATGGATATACTAGATCCTTCATAAGGTCATTGCAAGAGAAAATAGAAAAAGATATGCATACAAAAAGATACCTCCAAATTGAAAGAAATGAGACCTCCAGAAAACTGAACAATGAACAACAATGTATTATGATATCATATCATATGTCCAAATATAAAACAATTAGAAAATTAATTAGAAAAAAAAGAAAAAGTTTAATATGTAGGAGGGCACGTACCGTTTTTAGTTTACTGAGGAATGAAAAAGATGAGACAAGAAATGCAAAAACAGGAGTTTACCAAATACCAATCAATAATGTAGAACTTAATAAAGAAGAATTACCCAGGAAAACTAAAAATAGCAGAAATGGTAGAAATACATGACAGGAAGGTTACAGGAAATTACGTAATAAATTACAATGAACCACAAAAATTAAGCTTAGTGTGGCAATATTGTTGTAAAAAAAGAAACACGCAAATAGCTCAATAAAGTGAAAATTATAAGTTGAGATGATAAAAATAAAAAATAAATTTATTTATATAATTTTATAATAAATACATAGAGAGTGATAATTTATAGTGAATATACGAACTAAATAGCAAAAAGAATGACAAATACTAAAAACATTTAAATTCAAAACTCCAGAACTAAAGAACAATCGAATTTAGAATATAACCGAGGCAAAAATAAAAAGAGCTAATCTTATTGATATTCCATTGGATAATCCAGAATACTGAAGAAGGCTTGAGTAAGCCGAAAATACTATATTCTTAATAAACCGAAAGTTATAAAAGAAATAGAAGAGATAATTTACCCTGCTTAACGATCTGAAAGGTAATTATATATAGAATCAATTTCTAATAATCAGTATTGTCTTTAAACCTTCCTGAGTAAATCCCCTAACAAACAAAAGTTGTTTCATAAAAAAATTTCTAATAATCAATATCTGTCTTTAAACTTTCCTGCATAAATCCCCTAACAAACAAAAGTTGTTTCATAAAAATCCATTCAGCTTTTCTTGTGTTGTAAGTGAACACACACATGCAGGCATTTCAGATTTATAATATATATAGGTAAATTATATAAGAATTTTTTTATTTCCCTCTGGTGCCACTTCTAATCATGCAATGTGCCACTTTTGGCACAAGCACCATAGGTTGGCCACCCCTGTTGTACAGTATATACATATCATTACGTAATCTTTAATTGTTATATAAAACTCAATTATTATTAAAATTGTTAATTAATACTTATACAAACAGGAACAGGAAAACAAAGATTTAGATGGCTGTACACTAGGTTTAGCCATTGAAATAGATGTTAAAAAACTATAGATTAATGGATCTAAAAATTTTTAAATTGGTCAAATTCTATTTATGGCATATAGCCAAGCATTAGACATGTTTTCTAGCAGTTTATCATTAATAATGTTACTAAAATTTTTTCTTTTTTAAGATTTCTAAACTTTCTGCAACAAATCTATCTTCTCCTTGTGTTGTTTGTCTAATGATTTTTGTTTTGTTCCAATTTACTTCAATATTATATTTGTAAAATCTTTTCGAAAGTGCAGTTCTCATGTGCCCTAATCTAATATCATTTCTATGTTCTTCCAATCTTTCATTTAAGTATTTCTTTGTTACCACTATATAGAATTCTTCTTTATTAAGTTCTACATTATTGATTGGTATTTGGTAAACTCCTGTTTTTGCATTTCTTGTCTCATCTTTTTCATTCCTCAGTAAACTAAAAACGGTACGTGCCCTCCTACATATTAAACTTTTTCTTTTTTTCTAATTAATTTTCTAATTGTTTTATATTTGGACATATGATATGATATCACAATACATTGTTGTTCATTGTTCAGTTTTCTGGAGGTCTCATTTCTTTCAATTTGGAGGTATCTTTTTGTATGCATATCTTTTTCTATTTTCTCTTGCAATGACCTTATGAAGGATCTAGTATATCCATGTTTCATATTCTATTTCTTCTCATCTTGCTTCTAAAGTATTACAATAAAATTCTTCTGAAGTATGCATTGAATGCAGCTTTCTTATACGAGATAGGATTGCTAGATAATCTAGGAATTATTATTCTAGTAGCCATTGGTTTCTGGTATACTTTTGTGCTGTAAAAGGTTTCTTCTGCTTTTATTAACACATCAAGATAATGAATTGACTTTCTATCCTTTAAATTGGTCTATTTACAAACATAAGCTATATGCTTCATCAGTAAAGGCTTTTTTATTTCCTCTGTTTTATCTTTTGTTTTCCATATAATCATAACATTGTCTACATATCTTTTATAGAATTTCCAAATATTTATAAAGTTTTCTATAATCTTAGCTTCTTTATTTTCTACCACTAATTCTGCCAGATTGGGAGGCATTCTGGCAGAATTAGTGGTAAGTCCTGAAGTTGGATCTATCCAAAAGTACTTTGCCTAATAAAGTGTTTATTTTATAAAATACTGCTGTTGTGTGCTTTGATGATAAAATATTAATTATACAATATTATTTAGTTATGATTATTTTAAAATTTTACTGAACAAACAACATATGGAGTTTCATTTTAAAATGTATGATGTTTTATAGTTTTGTAAGGTGCTGAAGTTGGATCTATTTGAAAGTACTTTGCTTAGTAAAGTGTTTATTTTATAAAATACTGCTGTTGTGTGCTTTGATGATAAAATATTAATTAAATCTGAAATGCCTGCATGCACATGTTCACTTATAACTAAAGAATGACTGAATGGATTTTTATGAAACAACTTTTGTTTGCTAGGGGATTTACACAGGAAAGTTTAAAGACAAGTATTGATTATTAGAAATTGATTTTATATATTGTAATTTACATAAATTACTTCATATAAAATCCAACATGGAAGATTAATGCTATTTGAGCAACCTCATTGGGTTACAATAGCCATGTGACATGTTAACTGGCCAATATCATTGGATTACTATGATCATGTCTTTGGTAACTGAGCAATCTTATTGGATCATAATGGCCACGTGATTGTTGCACGTGACCCCAATGAGACTCTCAGTTACTAAATTAATGGCAGATATAGAGTACTGTCCTTTATATTATTTTGTTAAACTATTGAACTTCAGGTTTCATATTAAAAAGTTTTTAAATTTTTTTAATCTTTCTCTAATTTTCTATTGATTATAGCTATTAAGAGTATAAGCAGGTAAAAAAATTTTCAGATTTATATTATATATAGATAAATTATATAAGAAATTTTAATTTTTCTGTGGGGTTCAGTGCATCACTTCTAATCAAGTAATGCACTACTTTTGGTGTAAGTGCCACAGGTTGGCCACACCTATAGTAGATAAAGCTATAACTTAGAGATATAAGCATTTTTCTCCTAATTTCATCATTTATTATATGTACATGTGTTTTATGGACTTATTAGATTAGTTTTAGTTAACAAATTGGGCCCAAACTTAGACCTCTTTTGAAAAACTTGAAGGTGTGGGATTCATAATTGAATCTGGTCTTTAAGATAGTAAATGACTGCTTTACCATATGATTTATATGATTATTTTTTACTGTAACTATTTTTAATGTTACATCTTTGTAACACAGTATATGGTACTATTTTAGCATTGTATAGGATGTGCTTTGATATATGTATGTTTTGACTCATGCAAGATTTCTTTGAATGATCCATTTACATAAATCATTGACTGCTTGAATTGAACACTTTCAATAATGTAAATTGATTTTGTTGTTAGGAAATGAATTTTATCATTAAAATATCTTTTCTTTGCTAGGTTTATTATATAGATTGAAACTATATTAATTTTAAGTCTTTTCTCTTTATAAAGAATTTATTTATTTGTGTAGTTGATTCTTGTTATACAGTTTTACAAGCACTAATAAGCAGCAGTTTCGGCTCTTTTTTAAAAAAGAGCTGAAAACATTCGTTCAGTAAAAGATTCGTTGTTTAAAAGTCTCTCTGCTGCTTATTAGTGCTTGTAAAACTATATATATGTTTATAGGAGTTTAAGCAGTTGCTGCTATTGAGTAAGCACGATTCTTGTTATACGCGGTACTTATGTTCTGTAAATTCTTCACTAGTACTGAATTAGCAAATACTGAACCATTGTGCTTATGGAAAATATAGAATTAGGTTCCTGCGAACCTTTCGTCCCAACATTTTCATCCTTGTTTGTGTGTTTTTCTGTTTAAAGACACCTTATTTAATGTGTATTACATTACTTACAAATAATTACAGTATGTGCAGTGTATAGTACTATATACAGTATTATAATTATAGTAATCTTTATTTAATTTTTTAAAACACTAACTATGTAGTAAATAAAATCTTAGTTTTGATCAGTAGTTACTTGATAGGGCAGCTGACACATTGTCTTCCTGAATTACATTGAAAAATTGTGTCAGCCTTGTCTGTGTTGCTTTTTGCCTCAAATTTTAAAAAATCTCAGCATAAGGAATAAATGCGCAGGAAGTTAACCTTCTAAATTTGAGGTTGCATTTAAGCAGAGGATCACATTATGACTTGCAGATGATAAGAACAGGCTTTTGGCCTACCTGCAATCTGTGGAGTGAGCAAAGATAGGTAATGAGACTTTTCAGGAAGAATGACACAGACTATATTTGGTAACAAACAACTTCCTTTATTAGAAAGAGAGAGAGAGATTTACATTGGTATTCTCACTACTCAGCAAGAATCCGCGAATAAGTGCAAAAGAGCTGTGGAAATCGAATTTATGGTTACAAATAAATTTTCATGAATAGCCAAATACGTGAATAGGGAATCCGCAAATACTGAGAATCAACTGTATATATTATTGTTTAAATCATTCAATTTTAAATTTGAATATTTTATAATTAGAATGAATATAATTTATTTTAAAAAATTATATTTTTTATCTTTTTAGTATAGTTGATGATGGTTTAATATAAATGGATTGAAAAAAAATCTCTTAAAAGAATTTTTTGTACTCTGTACTGAGTTCTTAGTTTACAAAAAATGTTTGAGATTCCTGATAATTTGTTTAGAAGTCTGCATAAATCTTATCTTCAATAAAAATTACAATTGCAATCAAATTTTTTAAATTTTATTATATAGATACTCTCTTAACATATCTTAAACTTTTCATTGGATTTTTATGAAATTTAGTTGGATGAGTCAAGTTGTTGCTGATATTAAAGACACATCAATTAACCTTTTACCTTCAACCATTAAAAATTGTGGAAATTCAAATTTTAGAGATTTCTGTCATTAACAGAAATCTTTCAAGATATTTTTAAATTCAAGATATTTTTAAATTCTCTTTTCTTTGAATTTAATAAAATTTATCTTAATGATGTACCTGTTATTTAAATTTGAAGTAAGATTAATTAATTCTATAGATTTATCCATTTAAAAATGGAAGACATGCAATTTTTTGGGTTTCCTTATAGAACTATGGAACTATTTAATAGATTTTTATAGTATTCAATAAATAGATTATGCTGTTGAAATAATTTTGATAAAATTTATTTTAATTTTATATCTTTAATCATTCAAAAAATAAAGATCAATACATTTAGAAAGTATATGATTAGTTCTTTCCAGAATTTCTGGTATTATATTGCATAATTAGTGCAATATAATAGCAGCAATTTTGGACCAGTGAAGTCATAATTAAGCATTATAATTAGTGTTGAGTTTTATTTAAGTTAAATTATAAAAATATAATTATTTTATTTGTAGCATATTGCTACAAGATTTTAATTACTCTAATAATATATTTTACAGATACAGAAAATGCTTTTTATTGTGATATTATAATTGATAATCTTAATACCATTGAAATAAATTCTGTAACTACAGAACTAATGGTTGAAGGTGTGCCATCTGTATTTAAAGTCATTGGAAAAAATCAAAATGGTAATAAATTTAAATATTTATAATTTAAGAAATTAAAAAAGAATTTTATTATTTAATCATTTAATATTAAAACAAAAGTTTTTGATATAATTGTGGAATGGATTATAATATTAAATTTGAAGTATTTAATGATAATCAAAAATAAGATTAATTAAATTTATTAATTTTAATAAATCTCAACAAAAAATTATACTAAAATATACTTGGAGTTGCTAATACATTAAACAACTTATTGGTAAATAACTGTTTAAAGAATACTTATTGCTGAATTGCTTTATTATATATTATGTAACTTTGATTTCATATTCTGAAAACTCATTTCAGTTATTCATAAATTGTCAAAAACACTTTTACATAAAGATAAATGTCAAATACAAGTGTTCTTTTTAGAAACATAATGTATTCACAAGTTTTGTTCATAGCTGAAAAAGTTTGAAACTTATAATTATTCTTATGGTGAATCCAAAGTTACAAAATACTGTATATATTGTATTGCGTAATATACAGTGTATATTAATATATAGTTCTATTAATTGGATCAATTAAAGGTTTCTTATTTTATAAATCTGAATAAAGATTTTGTAGGAAATTTTGCCATCTTAAAATATTATGGTCACATATTAAACAGTTAAGTGATTTTATAATATATTTGTTCCTAGAGAATTTTTTTATTCAAATTTTTAAAATTCTTATAGGATTTTTGAAATTTTCTAAAATTTGAAAATAAAATGATATATTCATATGTACAAAAGTTCATAACATAGATGTTTGTACTATAGGACACCTATATGCTTATTTTAGACACTCTGTTTATGTAGGAAATTTATATTTATAAAAAATATAAACAAATATATCATTTAAAATACAAAGATACAAATATAAAAACAATAACAATAATAATGAGATGTATAAATAATGTAAAACAGATAATCTTCTATTTACATTATTTATAGTTATATTATTTCAATATGACTTTATTAATAAATAAGGAAAGCTTTATTCTTTTTTATTTTTTATATTATTTTATTTGATATAGATCTTTAAATTGAGTGCTTTAAAATTTTACATATGATTGCCCATATATTATTTTCAAAACATTTTAAAATTTAATACTTGCCATGTGCTATATCTTTTTTAATGCCTAATGCATTTTTAACTAAATAAGCAAATATTTTTGATTTTATTTATTCAAAAATTACAAAATTTTCATCAAATAATTGCTAAAAAGAGATTATTAAATTTTGCAAAATATTTTTTAAAAGATATTTTATTTATATGAAAAAATTTAAAATTTTCTGATAGTCAAGAATACTATTTAATTATTTTTAAAATATACCATTATATTCGTATATTTTTTCTTAATCGGTAAATCCATTAAATAAAACAAAGTGTGTTCCTATGTATATACTTTATTTTATTTGATGAATATGCTATGTAAAATATTTTTCATAACTTTTTATTTTTTTTCAGCTATAAAGCATAAATATTTATTGTAGTTATAGATTATAAGTGCAAATATTTAGACTATTTAAAACTTTCAGCTATAAAACATAAATATTTATTGTAGTTATAGATTATAAGTGCAAATATTTAGACTATTTAAAACTTCATATTATTTGATTTATTTATATTTTTGTATATTGTTTGTCAATCTTAAGTATCATATTACCAGTAGGATATTTCCATGCAACATTCTCTCTTTTTTCAATCAGGGAATAATATAGTGCCATAATATTACATAGATGCAATCATTGTAGTTCAGTTATAGCTTAAAAAATTTTTGATTCAGAATTTGTTAAAAAATTATTTTTCAATTTACATAAAATTCAAGTTATATAAAAAGTTTTGATTCCAATTATTTGTATAAATCAGAAAATACCTGTATATATATATATATATATATTAACAAGAAAAATTATTTATATTGATAAATATAATTTATTGCATTTACTATAATCTCATCATGCATTATTAAATATCAGTCATCAGAATAAAATCTTTTCTTATAAGAGGATTATTTTTTGATATTATTACATATTATCAAAAATTTTTCCATTAAATGGATTTGTATTCCATATAATGTAATTAAGGTTACTACTTTGATGGAATTGTTTAGGATTTTCTTGGAATGAGAGATTCTAACTCTGATTTTAGCAAATTCTATAATTTTAATCATAATATCATTAAAATTATAGATTTTAATCATATTATGATACTTTTTGTTTTAATTTGAATATATGATACTTTTGTTTTAAATATTGCAATTTAGTGGTGTTTCCAGTATTGCTCATTGATACTTCAGCACTGAACAATTATTCATGTTATGCAATTAACACTGTAAAGATTAGTTAATTACATGTGCTATATAACTTTATCAATGTGTAATTTTAAAACAGAATTCATTTAAAAAATTTTTATTAGCATTTCCTAATATTAATCAAAAATTGCATTTTAATATATAAGAAAACAAAGGACATATTTCCTTAAACTAGAATCAGTTAATTCTTAATTTTGATAAAACGTATAAATTTAATATGCCTGCTAGAAAATTGGCATTGGCAATCCTCATAAAAAATATTTTTACTGATATACTTGATATCTAATTATATTTATCTTTATTGTCCTTATTATCCTGTATTAATATGTCCTTGCCCTTGTTTATTTTATCCTTGTTCTAGAATGGCCTTTCCAAAATATTGCAACAATCACTATCAGCTGACATTTATCTATAATTAACTATCTGATAAGTAGTATACAACCAAATTCTATAATTATTTATAATAAATAAATAGATGAGATTTAAGCTAATTTAACAAATCAAAAATTTGCTTTCAAAATACACGAGTTCCCAAAGTGTAGCCTGCAAACTCTAGAAATGTGGCCCACAATGTCAGATCATTGGCGATCTTGAATTCATAGAGATAATTTACATTTTTACAAAAAATAAATAAATTTTATCATATAATTAAAAATTGTTCAGTTAAAAAATGCATATATAAGTGCTTCCAAATATGTTTTCATTATTTGGAAGCACTTATATATGCAAAAAAACTTTCTTAATCATAAGTATTAATAAGTCCAAATTGAGATCAAAATTAACTGATGAACTTTTACAAGTGGTGTTAAGAATAAATTCAACCGACTTTAAACCAAGGCTTAATGATATTAAAAAAAACAACAACAACTGCACAAGTCACACACTTCAGATTGATGAATTTATTATTTTTTGTTTTTTTATTTGAAATTATTTAGTTATTTATTTTAATTATTTTTGAAATGTGTTATTTTAAACAGTTTGTAATAAAAAAAGTAATTATTGATCATAAATAAAGAACGATTATGCTATAAAATTAGTATAAATCTGTCCCTTGTGTCTAGCTTTTTATCGATTTGAACATATTTTTCCATAGAACTTTTTTTGTCCTGCCAAATATTTCAGATTTTACAATTTGGCCCACCTAGGCAAAACTTTGGGAACCCCTGAAATACACTTTTTCTTTATATCATATAAATCTTTGGGAAAACTCATTCAATTTAAGTAATTTCAGTATAAAGGTAGTTTTTGACTTATGATGTCATTCACTTATAATCATTTGTACTAATGACACTGATGTAACAAGTAAGATCTGTGATTAGTCAATGCAATTTGCATTTGTATGAGTTCTTGTGCAATGGTCTGATGTATTAACATCTTCTGTCTTGTGTCTGATTTCTTTAGTTTTATGTTTGATAAGTTTGCTATGATAAATATATTATGCTATGAATAGATATTGATGAAGGACAATCCTTAAATGTAAGATATTTTTTGACTTCTGACTACTTCAACTGATGACATTACGTTTTTGAATTGAATCTCATCAAAAATTGAGGATTACCTGTATATTACTGTTTCTAGGAATATATTCCTAATTTAAATTAGAGATTATCTATATTTTTTAACTTATTTAAAAAAATATTTTTATTTTATATTTTCTATATTTAATAATTGCTTAATTTTCAGGTGATACATTTTCTAGTTTGTGTGGAATTGAATTTGAATGGATGTTGCCAATGGAAAATAACTCTAAATCAACATTACAGTTAAGTCAATGAATAGAAAATTATTTTCTTAAAAGAATAATTCAAAATTTGTTAATTGACATACAGTAAGACCCCATTTAACATGGGGGATATGTTCCAAAAAACTAGGCGCTAAATGAAACATTGTTAAACGAAGTCATCTTAATATATAAATAATGAAAATAGGTGAAGCAGAATAGTGAATAAAAATATATAAGTAAAATTATTTTTTATTTTGTAATATGTATTATTACTATTGCACTACATTAATTATAGACATTTTTTATTGTTAATATTGATTTGAATTCATAAATCATTCATAAAAGTCAAAAATATTTGAATAAATAATTTGTGTTTGTGATGAGGAAGATTCTTCCTCATTTGACATTTTTTGTTTTTTTGTTAAGAAGTCATCTAACATTGTTTGCCTTTTCCTCTTTCGTTCATCAAGCAATTGTCGATAGGCAGACATCGCATCCATGATACTTCATCTTGCCTTTGAACTTCTATCAAAATTTGGGTCATTCCGTATAAACTGATCCATAATTTCCATAATAGTGACTAAACTTGTTTTGACAAAAATATTGATGAAAGAAAAACATTCTAACTTCAATTAACTATAGTTTGAAGTGGCAGAAATCAGGTTAAAACTGAAATGGAATAATTGTTATATTTATTACTGTAAAATAATGTCCAATCATAAATATGATCAATAATCAAACTAATGACCAATCATAAATATGATCTGTGACCCCATAGCAGACTTTTGTATGTATTGCACTGTACATTGATATCAAATGCACTGCAAGACTGTATAGGAGTATCAAAGCCACAAACTTGTATGATTTCGAATTTATGTAAATTTGATGGTTCGAAAAATGGCGCTAAAGTGAATCAATAAAAAATATAGAATTTGAAAAATCTGTGTTATATCAAAACAGTGTTAAACAGATCAGTGTTAAGTGGGGTCTTACTGTAATAATAAAACTAAATAGCAATGTTGTGAACAATTGAATTCCAAAAATTTAAAAACAAAACAAAATAGCACTAAGACAGAGAATACAAGAAACATATTTACATACTTAAAAATTTTTAATTGTTAGTAAATGCTTCAAGCATTTGTCAAGTATTAAAAGTTTATAAATTTCCTACTGAATGTGCTTAAATTATGTTCTTTAAGATAAAAGAAGACAGAGATAATGCATTTTATGAATTCTGAAAAATATTTTTATGTTTGCAAATTGAGCCTTCCTTAGTATAAAAATGAGATATAAAGCTTTGTAATAATCTATCTTGGTTGTGTGCTAAGCAGTCATTTAGAGTTACAAAAAACTTACAGTGCAATTAAAACTAGAACTATTGAAATAAGTTACCATATAAATTCAAATTTAAATCATCCTCTGAACTTTCAAATCTTAGAATAATATGATATTTATTAAAATAAATAGATAATCCATAATAAACTATATATTCCTTTTACTAATCAAACTAGTTAAACAACTATAAAACAAGCACTTTTTGCAGTGTAGAACAATTTATTAAAACTTAACAAAATTTTTTGGCATATAGCCCTTATCAGGTTACAAAAAAATATAGAACAGAATGTTGTAACGGAAAAAAATCATTTCTGTTCTATATTTTTTGTAAGTTGAAGAGGGCTATATGCCAAAAACATTTGTTACATTTTAATAAATTGTTCTACACTTCAAAAAGTGCTTATTTTATAGATGTTTAAATAGATAATATTTTTATAATTTTCAAACTTCCCAAATCCCATTCACTATTGGAATAAACAATAAAATATCAGAAGTAGCAATGAAATGGCCTGATATGACCCAAATAAAATGCTGAATGAAGAAAAGAATGTAATCTTATCACGTTTCCTAAGAATGCAATTTAATTGCAATATTTATTCAGCAGAAAATACTTAAATTTTTCATGATTTCTGAATCTCACTAAAAATATTTAACAAAGTTTAAATGATAAAAAAAAATCAGAATCAAAGCATGTAATGAAAATTTTACTATAATTGATGGGAATGGAAAGCTGACCAATGCATATGTGATTGTCAGAATTGCAAATCTGATATCTGAAATCAATTGCAAAATAATCATCATGTATTATTCTAAATGTTCAGAACTATCTGAAAATGCACAAATTGTCAATTAGAAACATCAGAGATAACTATATTTCCATTTAATATTAACTGATGATACTTTCATTAGTGACAGCCATTTTTATTCATTAAAAATATTGATCTCTACATTCCAAATTTTATTTGTGAAGTGCCTAATAAATTAATATTCTTGAATTTATTTAAATATGACCATTCACGTACATCCATATATTTTTAATAGTATCATCAAGAAGAAATAAGCAATTGATTAGAACAATCAGGGATTATGCAAAATTAATCAAAAGTATTGGGATAATCCTATCTGGATTTAACATACAGCAATTCCAATACAGAGGTTCCTGCCTTTATGATCTAACTCATTCCTGGAGCAAACTTGTTAAGTAAGAACTCATAAACCAAGAATCAATTTCCCATAGACATAATGCTAAAACCAGGATTCTGTTCTCTGCAACACAATTTGCCACACTAAAATTAAGTAAAGATCAACAAAATCAATAATATGTTATTAAACAATGATTTATTTATCCAAATAAATAAAAATATAGCTTTTAAAATCAAGCAAATAATAATAATGAAATTATTTATGCGATATTAATGTTAAAGAATTTTTATTCTTCATTATTATTGAACATTAATAAGTAAGATAAATAGATAACCTCTAATGCAGATGATCTACTATCTTAAGCACAATCTGGGAATAGAAATTATTTATATAATATCCCAATAAAACCAGAGGATGTGCTTCTTCCAGTTCTTGACCACTATTTTGAATTTTCTGATTTCAAAGCAGATGGAATTTCTGCTACAAAATCAATTGTAGCTTTGTATATAGGTTTAAATGCCTTTTATGAATGTTTAGAATTTATTTATTACAATTAATTTTCATATTTTTGATACTGCATATTTGAAAAAACTTTAAATCCAGAAACTCATAAACCAGGAACTTGTAAACTGAGAATTACTTATATTATAAAAAATCTAATAATATATTTTTTAGTAGATAACAACACAGTTATCTAGAAAAAATATTTATATATATATAACAGAATTGCATTTATATAATGGAAAATATATTGAAGAAAAATATGAATTAGCTCATTATTTATGCATATTTTAATATTTAATAAACAAATTTAAATTTAATATAGTATGTTATCTATACAGTTCATGTTATTTCTTAGAAAAATACAATATTTTAGTAATTAATTTGTCTAAAGTTAAATCAATATCAGTCAAAATTTAATGCTGCATTTTATCTGGAAAGCTTAAATGTTCAAACAGAAAATACATCACAAATTTATAGTACTTAGTGAATAAAAACTATATTACAAAATTTCTGATTTCTGCTAAAAAATCTTATTTTATAATCTTTTCTGTTTTCATTTTAAAAGTTCAAATTTAAGGCTATTCCTATTTTTTATTGTGGTTTTAAAATTTTTTGATTCTTTTAATTTTATTATCTGTAAAATTCATAATGCTGAATTATTTTTCTTTTATTTGCTATCATGTTTTGTCAGATTTTATCATTATGGCCTTTTAAATTAAATTATGTTTGAAAATATTTAAATATCATAATAGATATTTTTCTGTCAAAAATTATTTTTAATAATAAACTACTTTTATAATTTGTAGTCAGTATTAATGTATTTATTGCAAAAAATAAAAATTATTACTCATTTAAGCTTTTTTTTATTTTTAATGAATATAATTATATTTATTTCATAAATATTTTATACTAATCCTTTATAATTAAATAAGCTGAGATACATTGTATAAATAATTAAAAATAAAAATAAAATTACTTATATTTTATTAAAGATTATTATTTAATATTAAAAAAGTTCAATTTTTAAATATTAATATTTTACTTACACTTTTTCTTTTTGAAGGTTTTTAAAATATGCTGATTCAACTTATGAATATGAATCGTCACTTTATTGGGAACAACAAAATTCTAAAGGTTCTTCAGTATTAATTCAAGGAATTGAAATAGGAATAGGGAAAATTAGTGTTCGGCCAAAGAATTCAGTTTATACTGTATGTGAATCACATTTATTTATATTGATTTTGTTTTTAGTAATTAAAAAAATATTATTATTATAATAATGAGGGTGTGACATCACATAGATGGGGGAGAGAGGTTAACACTGCGGTCGGTTTTTTTTCTATGAGGTCCTGGACAGGTGGTGGGATGGTGATGTCACCAACAACGGCAGCTACATCCTGGAACGTAATTCTAGGTTTGTCTCTATTACTAATTTGTCTATAAATAATCCATTTTATCTTCTTTACATATCTCTTTCTTAATGTAGATTTCTTCTTCTTTTTTTGGTTCTCTAATTGGAGAATGTCTTCTACAATATCTGGGCCATACTTATCCATACATGACCTTCTGAACTTAAATAGTTTATTTTTGGTTGTATAATATTTCCTTCTAACGTCTGTGATCGCATAGTTCAAACATCTGTTTTTCGTTTGTTCTAGAATGGTTTTGGATTTAACCAGAAGGGAGATTCTATAAATCGACATTGGATACACTGTGTTCAGCTTGCATTCACGTAGGAATTCAAGGAGCTCTTCATTACGTATGAGAATATCGTATGTCTTGAGAAAAAACTTTTTATCTTGTATATTCATCGCCGGCTCCACGTAAATATTCAAACATTCAAAAATATTAGAGATTACTTGCTTAATACGAAAGTATATTAAAAAAAACTCATTAGCAAGTTAGATTTTTATTTAGCAAAACGTTTTTGGACTGTACTAGTCCCTCATCAGTGCTGCTAAACTAATAAATAAACAATATCTAATACTATATATTTGTCATTTAACTTAACTTCAGCATCTCATGGTTTATGATTTTTCAAGGTTAAGTCTTAATTTTTAACAACTGTTTTCAGAGTTTATATTAGTATGCAAGTATAAAAAATTTATTTCTGATATGATGGTTAGACTATTTAGAATTGTCAAATGTATGGATCTCATTTTGGTATTCAGACAAACTTCCTCGTCTCCAGATTGGTGATCCAGAGACCAAACAATGCACAGGTAGAGCCACTAGTATACTATGTAATACTTTTTGATTTACATAATTAATGTGCACAGAAATCTTATTTTAAAGAGCCATTTCTTATCAGTTATATAAAACCATATATCATTTGGGTAGTTGAGTTAGTGCATACATAATTGTATGTAATTATATATGAATTATATATGTATATATATTTATATATATAATATAGGTTATATATATTATATAACTTACCTACATATAATATTATATATATATAGGTTAGTGTATATATATATACACTAACCTATTCTCCAATAACTTTATCTCTAAGATATTTGGTAGTGTATATATATATATACACTAACCTATTCTCCAATAACTTTATCTCTAAGATATTTGGAGTTAGGATTATATACAGTTATTATATAACCCTGATTCCAAATATATCTTACAAAATTTGTTTAATATATAGAGATGTTGATTTGTAAGTACTTTTTATGATGTATGAGGAGAAAAAAATTGATGATAATATGTAAAATTATTATCAAATGTATGATAATATTAAAATAGTTAGTTTTAGTATCTTAAAATAATTCTCTTATGGCCATTTCCGTAATTAAAATTAAATATATATTTTATTTTACTAGTCATTTCCTTTGCCTGATTGCAATGATGACATAAAGAATCAAAAGTGCTTGTAAATTAAGTATCCACTATACTATCAACAAAAGTTTCAAAAACTAAATAATAACTATCACTATTTAAGCAGATAAACTAAAAGTTTTAATAACTGAAAACAGTTCAGGTTTTAGCTTATTTTCCTAAATAGTGCTGTTTATTATTTATTTTTTTTACTACTTGTGAATTTTATTCATATTTCTTTTTTTACAGTTTACATTATTAAATCTAATTATTTTTGATATCATGGTATATTGCATCAATTTTTCCTAATATATGAAATGATAACACAGTACTGATTAAAATACAAATAATGAATAATTAAACTTTATTAGAAAGTTACTAAATAAGATATTTAATTACAGGATATAAAAACACAGGAAAAAGAAATTGTAATAAAAAGTAATATTAAATTCAAAAAAGAAGTTTTATATCTGCTTTTAGGATCTAAATATAAACTTTCAGCAGAAATCATCAAGAAAGGAAAAAGTTTTGGTAAATTTTATCTTTAAATCTAATATTTATATTCATTCAAAATTTTTAAATAATTTTTAATTTGAAAAAACAGTATTTATTGAACTACAATAAATAGTTTTTTGAAATTTTTGCAATTTTTTAATAAGTTGTTCTTTTTATATAAATTTTATACAATAATCTTCATTTTTCAGATAAATTGTTTTATAAAGTATATATATATAACTGTATATGTAAAAAAGATAAGCTCTAGTTCAAAGTGGAATAAATTAATTCAAAGTGGAGTAAATAAGTTCAGTTGCAAAGTCGCTAATTTCAACGAATACCAATAATAATAACTAAATTCAACCTAATGGTTTTAACAACTCTGCAAATCCAGAGTCTGGCCTGAGCTCAGGTCTTTACTATTTCCTAAAATAAATAAATATATCAGACCAAAAATAATTTATCAATAATTAACATCTAACCAACAATTTCAAACAACCGGAAACTTACAACTAGAAGTAGCAAATAAGTGTTAGATCTAAAACAACAAATGATGTTAGAAATTTATGCTAATAAATTGAAATAATTCTCAAAATCAATTAATTAACGAAATATAAATTTATTAGACTCAACACACTTACAAAAGTGTAAACAAAGCTTTATTTAAGCAATAATAAAGCAAAATTGAAATAACCAACAAAACTTATTTAATCAAGCTTCAAATATCCAAAAATCAAGTTATTCAGTTTATATAGCAATAATTATAAACTAACCTAACGATTTAAATGATTCTACATATCCAGAGTCCGGCCTGAGCTCAGGTGTTTTTTTACTATTTCCTAAATATAAAAGATATCAAATCAAAATCAATTAAAATTTAACATATAACCGGCAAAACAAACAACCAGAAACTTACAACTAGAAGTATCAAATAAGTGTTAGAATTAAATAGCAAAAATGATGTTAGAAACTTACACTAATAAATTGAATAAATTCTCAAAACCAATTAATTAATGAAATATAAATTTATTAGATTCAAAACACTTATAAAAGTGTAAACAAAGCTTTATAAGCAATAATAAAGCAAAATTCAAATAATCAGCAAAACTTATTTAATCAAACTTCAAATGTCCAAAAATCTAATTATTCACAATAAATATAACTTTAAATCTTACTTAATTTTTAATACCTCAACCATCAATACAAACTTTAAGCAATTGTAGATCTTTACAAGAATTTGACTGTCACTTAATTAGTTCCACTTTGATACAAACACCTTGTTCTGTCATTGGATACATACATTTTTATACAAAATGACTTACAGTTTTGAGTTGGGCTCATTTACATAAAGTCGTGCAGAATTTTAAATTTATTAGTTTACAAAGTAAATCAATTCATGTCATCCTCTTTACAATTAATTATGTATTGAACAAAACATCGATAAGAGATCATTCTTATATTCTCACATCAGATCAGTGGTAAACTTATTTAGATTAGATAACATCAAGAACAGAGAGAGCTCATTCGGAAGACTGATTTCTGTTCCATAACACGTGATTGCTAACTACTGAGACAGAGAACATGGAAAGTGAGTTAACTCTTAAACTAAAATATAATACATTAAATAATACTGAAAATAATGGTAAATAATAAAAAAGCATAATAAAATAATAACAACAAAATAGGTCAGAATTAACTTCTTCACAATTTATTAAAGTTTACTGGAGAAGTATTTTCAACTTCATAAAGTCATCTTCAGCATTTAAAATTAGAATACAACTTTTTTGGAATATAAGATGCAGAATGTTATTCAAATTTAAATTACTTTAACAAAAAAATTAAGGATTTATATACAAATATTAAGGCTACATATATATTAAATATTAATATTAATCAAATTAGATCAACATTAGGTATAACAAACGAAATATAATTAAAGTAAATAAAATAAACGAAAATACTTGGGGAGGCTATATAAGCCACTGTGGGGATATGTTAATGGGATAGTTATCATTTATAACATAGGTCTTATCATTATACTGTTCAATAACGATGGCTTCAACCAATTTAATGTCCTCAGCTTTATTTATCCTTCTGTCAATGTGTACTTGATTCCATTGGATGGTGACATCATATTGGTAAACATTTAGCTAAACAAGCTGAATACAATATCATACTAGATCAAGTTATACTGCATGGATATGACACAATATTCATAAATAATATTGACAAGTCCATCAACAGATAAGTGCAAACTACCTTCACCCCTGGGACGTCACAACAGCAAATTAAAACATGCTTATTACCCCATACAATATCATAAAGCTATTGAGCCTTTAAACAGGGCATTATTAAGGGATAATAAGTTTTTAACATATAGTCAGCTACATACATCTTCCATACTCTAAAGAACATTAATCCACCAATACCTTCATTCCAATAGGCCGAGGTATATATCATCTCCATTTATAATAATGATAGGCAGGAAGTTTACATTGGTAGTACTATGAGATCTTTAGACGCCCAATTAAAAAAACACCAAAGCAGCATAAGAAAAGCAACCTTCAACACAGTGCTCATCAAACATTACTACCAGTATGACATCACCATCCAATGGAATCAAGTGTGCATTGTCAGAGGGATAAGTAAAGCTGAAGACATTAAAATGGTTGAAGCCATCATTATTGAACAGTATAATGATAAGACCTATGTTATAAATGATAACCGTCCCATTAACATATCACAGTGGCTTATACAGGGTGAAGAAAAACTTTGTCGTAAACTTTTGTATACTGATAGGGGACCTCGAAGCAAGTCGAAAATGTCTAATGAACATATGGTCTAAACGGCACTGTTTTTGAGTTATAACCCTTTAAAGCTAACCAATCACCATCGAGTATACAAAGTGTCATGACGTGTCGTGTTGCTTGCTTTCTTATTACTCGGTAGTAAATAGAAGAGTGACATGCCTTGGCAATGCAACGTGTTATGATGCTTTGTGTACACGATGGAGATTGGCTAGCTTTAAAGGGTTATAACTCGAAAATGGTGCCATTTAGATCATATGTTCATTAGATATTTTCGACATGTTTTGAGGCCCCCTATCAGTACACAAAATTTTATGACAAATTTTTTTTGCATCCTATATAGCTTCCTCCATGTATTTTCGTTTATGTTATTTACTTTAATTATATTTTGTTTGTTACACCTAATGTTGGTCTAATTTGATTAATATTAATATTTAACATATATTTTTTTGTTTTAAGTAATTTAAATTTGAATAACATTCTGCATCTTGTATTCCAAAAATGTTATGTATTCTTTAAATGCTGAAGATGATTTTATCAAGTCAAAAGTACTTCTCCAGTAAACTTTAATAAATTATTTATTCCATTTTGAACTAAAGCTTATCTTTTTTACATACACAGTCATTCTATAAGTGGAAGATTTATATATATTAAATAATAAAACAAAATTAATTTTCCCTTACAAAATAAAATATACATTATAAAGAAATATAAAAGGCAGGATAAAAAAACCAAATTAATTTCAAAAATAATATAAATATAAATATATATATATATATATGCAGTCCCTGACTTACATAGGTGGATTGTTCTGTGAATCCATATGTAAATGAAATCTACACATGTCAGAGCATGTTATAGAGTACTAATTGGTCACAAAGACTTAATTAACATTAAAAATAGTTATATTAAAGAATAAGCACATAAGTTGTGTGATAAAGCAATCACTTATAATCTTTGTAGATCTGAATTCAATTTTGAGACCCACAACTTCAATTTTTCTCAAAAGAGGCAGGTTCAAGCTGGTAAACTTGACTAAAATCTAACTTAAATTAATTTACTTAAGTATGGATATACATATGTTGGGGATTGCCTATAATTTAAAAAATATTGAAGCTAAGTATTGGAATAATATTTTTTAATCAGTACCAACACTGAATTTAGGTCATTCTCAATAGTTGTTTATCATCATATTTGATCTTAAAGCACAATTTCATTAGTATTTTTTAATTTATCATTTAATGAGAATTAAATTTTGATTTTTACTTACAAAAATCATGTGATCATGTGACAAAAGACTTTAGAGATGATTAAACCAATCTTATGGAAACAATGGTATGAAAAGAATATAAGTTTTACTAAGACTTTAGAGATGATTAAACCAATCTTATGGAAACAATGGTATGAAAAGAATATAAGTTTACATTTCATACAAATGATTTAAAGATGGTTATGGAAGCATCAAAGATGATTCAAGATCAGGCAGGCTGTAACTTCCATAACAGACTAAATACAGTGATAGTAAATAAACTACATATGTAAAAACTCTTGTCTGTCACAGAAATGCAATTAGGAGAAAAAGAAATGACTTGTTCTAATCAAATCAATGGAAATTATACCATGACAATGTATTTTCCCATTGAGTTAACTTTGTTGTTCAGTATTTGATAAAACATTTTATAATTATTTTGTCACATGATCTTTACTTTCAGTGTCTTCTTTCTTATGATTTTTACTTTTTCCAAAATTGAAAAAATTGTCAAAAGGAAAATAGTTTTCATTAGCTGAAGACTTTGTGAAGTTTACAAAAACATTAAAAACTAAAAGTATTGAAATCACTTTTCTTAAGAAAAGTGATTTCAATAAAACTTTTTAACTGGAAGAACGTGTGGAAAGCAAAAGAGAGAATTAAAAAAAAAAAAAACAATTTGTAATATTTTTTTAAAAATAAAGTTCAATTTCTTTTTGATACTTCATTGCACCTGGATTGCAATATAGATGCAAATATTATAAAAACACTATGTTGGAACAATGTTTGATATAATTGATATTTTTTTAAATATATTTTAGTTAAATCTTAAAACATTTAACTAATAGATATTACATTATCAATAAGTATCATAGGAAAAATAATTAAAGTATCATTTGGAAGATTTTGGAAAACAACCAAATCATTATTTAAAGAATTTTCATAATATTCAAATTTTACTAAATTTGGATATTATGAAAATTTAGTATTCTGGAGTCAAAGCAATCAACAAACCATATATCAGCTGTTATGATAGAATGAATCTGTACCAAATTCTGATGAGTGATTTGATTAAATATTTTTTGTCCCAGGGATTTGTTTTTGATTAGTCCATTATATTCACAGATTCCTAATCCTAGCTACTAGACACATTTTCTGACAAATATCATGCTTGTATAATAGTTAAATATAATATTATATTTTTTTAAATATAATATTTATTAATATATGTTTGTTAAATAGTTTAATAAAATATTACATGCGCTTGATATAATGGAGGAGGAAAATGTAATGTTTGTACTTTCATTCCCCCTTAATATAAAAGAGGGGAAATATAGACATGGCAAGAAGGGAGATAAGGGGAAGTGTAATTTGCTTACAGAAGTATAGATATAATAAAGAAATGTACATGTTTCATATGATGTCATATGCTATACCTGGCAAAATCTAGGATAATATTAATTATAAAAGTATTATGAACTAGTTTTGAAGAGCAATTTTCAAAAACTAATTTGAAATAGAATTTTAAATATTTGAAAACTTTCATCAAATCAATTTTGGGATGAATTTGTCAGATAAGCACATTTTGGCCAATTAGTTCAGTTAAAATAAATGATAATATAAAATGTTATGTTCTTATTTCTAAATATATCAACTTCATACAAGCATTTATTTTTATCAATTTGTAATTGCACAATTTTTTAATTTATCAAACATTTTAAATATTTTATTTTCAGATGTCACAACACTGCCAGATAATTATGTCATGAAAGTGAGAAATTCAAGTGTTGTTGAAGTAACAAATAAATTTGATCTCACAGCAAAACATTATGGAAAGTCTGTTGTTCGTTTTGCACGAAAAAGTATAATATTTTTATTTATTGAATATTTTGAATAAACTGAAAATATATTTAATTTTTATTTTTTATGTAAAATTTTTATTATTTAAAGATATCAAGGAAAGTAAAAGATTACATTCATCTACCTCAATTTACATTGTTGAACCAAGTTATATGAGTGAGTAATATATTATTATTTTCCATAAAAAATAGTCAAAAAT
>AYEL01079431.1:0-18702 GCA_000484575.1 Olivierus martensii
AAATAAATATATATATAAAATTTTTTTATTTATTGGAAAGCATTTTATAATAATTATAATTACAATTATCATATATTTAGGCAATGTGCAAATTAATACAACATACATTTCTAATAAAGAATATAATAATATTTCATCTGTAATATTTTTGTAGGTTTTAGGAGGTAGTGGTTTTTATAAATGGTCTTCCAGTAATAGTGAAATTGGGACTATTAGTTATTCTTCTGGTGAAAAAAGTAATATTGCAACTGTTTTTATAAAAAAGTTAGGAAACATTAATATTACAGTAGTTGATGCACAAAATGAATTTCTTTATAATATTGCTAAGGTAAGTGACATATTACATAAAAAATTTTTAAATTCTAATTTAGTTTAGTATTTATAAGATAACTAGCTAAAACCCGCAAATTTAAAGTCTTTGATAGAATCCGCAAATTTTTGCGGTTATAAATATTTTAGATATTTTAATAAAAGTTTGCTACAATTAATCTTCTTTATATCGGAATTTTGTGTTTGAGTTTTTCCAAAAACTTTGACACAATTAAAACTATTCATGTTTGAGTTTTTCCAAAAACTTTGACATAATTAAAACTTTATACCCTAGAGAAGGCAACACATAATTGGCCATGAGTCAGCCTGCCACGCAGGAGGACCTGGGTTCGCGTCCCCGGTCTGGTAACTCCTGAAAAGTTTTTTTGAAATGTTGGGCCAGTTCTGGCGATTACCATCCTACACCATTTGGCTCCCTCCACGGTATGGGTCCAGCCCTTAGTTGGAACTGGCCCACACCTTGCTAATCTCCCTGATTGGAAAGAGACATTATTTTTGTTGCCCATTTTTCTTTTTGCTATAGGGTAATTCCATGGTAGAAGCATTTGCAAATCGTTGCATTTTTACATCGCATCCATGGCATGCTGTACACTCTCCAATGAAGAGCCTTAAGAACAGCGTTGCCAGATCTGAATTGCTGAAAGTAGCGAATTGAAGGATTATGAGACATCATGAAATTTAAAAAAATTATATGACAAATAAAAACGAAAATCATGTGCAAAAAGCTATTAGATAATGTTTCATTTTCTCGATTAAATGCGATATTTTTGCTGCAGCAGTTAGCCTATGTAAAGATTTCCCTTTTTCGTGACATTATGAAAAATTCATGTGCAAAAAGCTATTAGATAATGTTTCATTTTCTCGATTAAATACGATATTTTTGCTGCAGCAGTTAGCCTATGTAAAGATTTCCCTTTTTCGTGACATTATGAAATTTATTCATAAGGCACAAATACAACTTGCTTAATATTCTATAAATAGTTCAAAACAGCTCTTTAGCAAGCACAAAAACTTTATTTTGGCAAACTTTTCGAACCAAGATCGGTTCCTCATCAGTGCCATTCACTTTACAAGAATGAACATTAAATGACTGTATTATTGAACATTATACAACCATATCATGTGCGAAAACTTTATATCAAAACAACATGTGAAATGACATAATCTCAAACCAAAAGCATCAAGAAATATGTGAATTAATCTCAAATACAGATTCTTCTACATAATAAAAATTTACATTAGTGAAAATCAAGAAATAAAATAATCATAGATTGAGAAATGCTGATAGATTAAATAATAAATCAGTAGCTGCATAAATAAATTGAAAATTTCTGTAAAATTCTATCATTGTATAAATCAAAATGTTGCATTGCTATGGAAACGACAGTTTCGTTTCTTCACGTGGTAATGAGAGTGTCAATCTTAAGAGGCATTAGGAAATACAGGTAGGCCTCGCGTGGTAATGAGAGTGACAATCTTAAGAGGCATTAGGAAATACAGGTAGGCCTCGATTAGTGCGAATAATGGGTCCCACGAATTTCTCGCACTACTCAAAGTATTAACTATATGTAAAATATGGTAATTGGTTCTTGCTTTGTAAGGTTCCGGCCATTAGCCAACCTCACGATGAATAACCACAATACTAACTTCCGGCCATTAGCCAACCTCACGATGAAAAACTATAATACTGACTGTACAAGAAATTTGCCATTTTAGCCAACCTCATGATGAATAACCACAATACTAATTGTTTAAGCCATTAGCCAACTTCACGATGAATAACCACAATACTAACTGTTGAAAAATATGGAAATAAATATTTCTTAATCGTTTTCATCATCTAAATCAATAACTTACCAGGAATTGCGTCTCATATCATCCTCTCAAGTCGAAACCAAAACAGCGAATTGAAAGCGGAAGTTGAGCGCCACTTTAATGTCACTCAATCATATCCATTTTTTGTTGTAGTGTAATCACTAACCTCTTCTATCAAAACCTCTTCTATATCATCAAAAGTGTTCTTCCTTTTATCCATTTCGACACTTTTTAAAACATCATCAAAAGTGTTCTTCCTTTTATCCATTTCGATACTTTTTAAAAGAAAAAATTCCGTATTATACTGCATGTATATGATAACAAAGCTGAATAATAGTAATGTTAAATAACTAACATATATACGATGATAAAGCTGAATAATAGTAATGTTAAATAGTTAACAGCAAAAAACCCATCGGCAAAAGCCCATCTTTCTGGTGTTTTACTCCTTCAAAGCCAAGTGACTGTTCTTGGACTGCTACTCGTCTGGTTTTAGTGTTTAACCCCTTTCAAAGCCAAATGACTGTTCTTGGACTGCTCCTCATCCAGCTTTATTAACCGAAAAATAATTTGTTAACTGACATCATAAAAGGGGACAGACCTTTGTTAGTAAAACTGGTCTATGCTTACAACTCACATTAATCGAATATTTGCTTGCACTAGGTCTATGCTTACAACTCGCATTAATCGAATATTTGCTCGCACTAACTAGTCTATGCTTACAACTCACATTAATCGAATATTTGCTCGCACTAACTGAATCTATGCTTACAACTCGCATTAATCGAATATTTGCTCGCACTAACTGAAAACAGTGTCATTTTTATAAGTTGCACTAATCGAATATTGCATTATTCGAACTTGCCTGAAAAACGATGTCAATTTTATAAGTCGCACTAATCGAAATCGCATTATTCGAACTCGCAAATTTTTATAAGTCGCACTAATCGAATATCGCATTATTCGAACTCGCATTTTATAAGTCGCACTAATCAAAATCGCATTATTCGAACTCGCACTAATTTTGTAAGTCGCACTAATCAAATATGGTATCAATTTTATAAGTCGTACTAATCGAAATCGCATTATTCGAACTCGCACTAAACGAGGCCTATCTGTACAATACGTTGCTTATTTCATAAAAACTGATTCAGCCTATCTTGCCTTATAATTGAACATACGTGCACAGGTATTTAAATTTATATGTATAGATATATATATTAGATATCTCTAATAGCACAACACCATGGGGTCATTAAGCCTAATCAAAATCTAACTTAAGCATATTATGGCTAAATAAGATAACATAAGCTATAATCAATATAAAATTAGAGAAAAATTAAAAAAATCTTTAAAAACTTTTTAATATGAAATCTGAAGTTCAATAGATTAATGAAATAATATACAGCACTAAGCACAATACTCGATATCCAAGTAACAACCTCTGTGAACTGAATAGTCTCATTGTGTCACATACCTTATGATCCATTGAGACTGCTCAGTTACCAAACGGCTAGGTCAGGTAGTAAACTATCACGTGATTATTGTAACCAATGAGATCACTGAAAGGAACAGACACAATGTTTTTATTATATAGATACTAAAAATAAAAATTTTATAAAAATATTCTATTAGTTAACAATATAATTTAAATTTGCATTAAATTGTTGTTAATCTAGAATAAGATTTTTCTTTTAAACTGCTTAAAACTCTTAAATTCAACATATGATAAATTCAGCACTAGTATGCAAAATCTCAACACTTATATGCTTCGTTGTTGAGTTCTGTTATGATTTGAAATGTCGTGAGAATGGCGTCGAGCCGAAAACGTTTGCAATGTTATGTAAAATTAAATGTTTTTACTCTACTGTATACTAGTGCTGAATTTATCATATGTTGAATTGTTGTTAATGTATAAATTGAAAATTGTCTTGACCTGAAATATAATCGCAATTCTGGGATAATGAACCAATCTTACAAAAATATCTAACAGATTTCTGCTCTTAATAGGATATATAATAATCACTCATACATATGTGGACTAGTATAATCACTATCACTTCCAATCAAGATAACTATATAGCTAATTATGTCTGTCCACCTTTTCTATTGAGAACCAATAGAAAAGTTGGACAGACATAAGATCAACTTAATATAATCTGACATCTCCATAAATTGTGTAATTTTAAGGTACTTTAATAAAAAAAATCTATAATAAGATATTCTTGACAGTGCAGAAGAAATTTGTTGTCTTTAAACTAAATAAGAAAATATTCAATATAACATATTATTGGATTTTAATGATTCAGTTTTCAGAAACGTATTTTAGATTTGGTAAATTCCTCAGTTTAAATGAAAAATACAGTGGGTGATCGGTTAACGAACAATTCGAATAACGAACACTTTCTTGAAAGATTTTTATGTTTGGTTAATGAAATTAACCGAACATAAAAATCACACACTTCTTTATGTTCAGATAACGAACACTTCATAGAACAAACTCTTTTTTATGTTCAGATAACGAACACTTCATAGAACAAACTCTGAGATCCGCGGATTGACTGAATGACAGATCAGCCAGATGGCTGCGTGGTAAAGCTGTGGCTTACATTCTGGAGGATCTGGGAATCCAACTCCTCCAATTTTTAGGAGGGATCTGGGTCCAGACCATTGAAGGGGGTCCAACTCCTCTAATTTTTAGGAGAGATCTGGGTCCAGACCATTGAAACCCATCCTTCAAGGTCCAACTCCTCCAATTTTAGGAGGGATCTGGGTCCGGACCATTGAAACCCATCCTTCAATCTCTTCCGGTTTACTCCATCATGGGTGTTGGTCAGCCTGTGATGAATGGTAGCTCTATAAGTGGCTGCCTCCAGATAAAAATATTCCATGAGGATAGTTTGGCTTAACTTACCTAATGGAATGACAGGCTTAGGTCTTGTGCACTCATGGACTTATGGGTAAGGATGGAAGAAAAGTAGTTTTCCCAATTAAAATGTAAAACAAATCTTTATTAAAGAAGTTTAGAGAGAGATTTTACAATTTTTTGGTGTTAGAATTGCACCCATACCAGGTTGAGGTCAATAGGCTTGGGGATCTCTACCACGGTACCCATACCAGTTTGAGGTCAATAGGCTTGGGGGATCTCTACCACGACAATGCTATTAATCACAAGATCAATAGGCTTAGGGGATCTCTACCATGACAATGCTATTAATCACCAATAGGCTTGGGGATCTTGCCACGACAATGCTATTAATCACTTCCAAAAAATCCTGAAGAAGAGAGAAACTATCCCGACAGTGCTATTAATCACTTCCGAAAAATCCTGAAGGAGAGAGAAAATCACTACAATGCTATTAATCACTTCCGAAAAATCCTGAAGGAGAGAGAAAAGCGCGATGCTATTAATCACTTCCGAAAAATCCTGAAGGAGAGAGAAAAGCACATGACAATGCTATTAATCCACTTCCAAAAAATCCTGAAGGAGAGAGAAAAGCAATGATATTGGACAGATTCTTTATCGGAAAAAAAACATAATAGATGAAAATGCATGATTATGTATGTATATATTATTGTTATTACAATAATGAAAATGCCAAGACTGTGTATGTATATTTTATTGTTATTACATATAAATAAACATAAATAAAAAATTATATAATTTCTTACTATGTTTTTTGGAGTCTTTTGTTTTTTTAATCAAATTCCCATTAAAACCTATGGTAAATCCCCCGGAACGGATTAATCAAATTCCCATTAAAGCCTATGGTAAATCGATGATCGGTTAACGAACAATTCAGATAACGAACAGTGATCAGTTAACGAACAATTCGGATAACGAACATTGTCTTGGAACGGACAATGATCGGTTAATGAACAATTCAGATAACGAACATTGTCTTGGAATGGATTATGTTCGTTAACCAATTATCCACTGTACTCACGAAATTATTGTATTCATTACACACACTCACGCACACGCACACGCACACACACACACACACACACACACACACATAGATTCTTTAACTTGCAAACATAATTTGTTTGTAAAAGGTTTGTTCATAACTCAAAATTTATTCTTATGCTATGTTTCCACGAGACAGTTGATTGAGATTAAGTTTATATGTGTAAACGTGAACCTGATTTACTGATCATGATAAAACTGCAAACAACGTGATTAACTTAACCAAGTTTCCAGAACTTGTTTAATTGCTTTTGTACTTGATTATTCGCGTCACGAGCTCTCTCCACGGTCCGCTACACCAGGAAGAAAACAAGTTTAAAATGGCGGATCACTCTGCTATGTCGAAATTGTAAAAGACATAATAATAATTGGTCTGATAAGGAAATTATATTGCTTTGCAAAGTTTGGAAAGAATACTTAAATGATCTTCGATCACAAAAATGTAATTCTACCGTCTACGAAAAGATAAATAAAACACTCCTTAAAAGAATTAAAATAAGAGACGAATATTTCAATATTTCCTCCTGTAAATGATCATTTAGTGAATTTAATAGTAAATATTTGATCAAACACTCTGTTTCGTTTCTTAATAATAATGACATATTGATTCAGTCTTGATGAAAATATTCAAATTGTCTGATAATTAACGAAAGATCCTACCAGAAACGGAATCAGTGACAATTCGTCATAACCTGTTTAATTGTCAGCACATGTAAACACCACTTTTATCACGGAGAAAGATAATTGTGATCAACTTTAATGCCAGTTAAGTTAACTGTGATTAACTGTCCCATGGAAACGTAGCATTAGGCTTTACCCAACAGTTTGAAACCATTGCATATGTTGTATTTTGTAATATATGCCATGATTAGATCAATTAGAAATTTCTTATCTATATAATAATTTGTTTTTCCTCATTAGTGTCATGTACAACTTTAGACTGAAATAGCTCAAAGACTGTACAATGAAACTTTATAAATCTTTTTGATTTTAGTCTGTTCATCACATGCAATTTTTACTTCAAGTCTTCCATAAGTTGGTCATAACCAAGCACTTTGTACATTGTTGGCTAGTACTTGGTTCCTTTAACTTGTGGCAATTGATGTTACCCACAGCAGCAATTTTTTCAGCAATCACTTCTTGAGCTTCACTTATCTTCTGCTTTGTATAACTTTTTACATCTCTAGTACCAACTTATTCAAACTTGACAGGTGAAATGCCAACAGCTGTTAGGCTTGTGTTAACACTTTCAGAAACTTGCATAGTGTCATCAGGGTTGTCAGAAAGAGATGAAGTTGATGCTTCTGCTAATACTGCTGATTTTTCACTAAATTTTTTCTACATCCTGAATATAGCTTCTGCCCTGGCTTAACATCAATTTTCAAAAGATCCTCGTTGTCAGAAAGAGATGAAGTTGATGCCTCTGCTAATACTGCTGATTTTTCACTAAATTTTTTTCTACATCCTGAATATAGCTTCTGCCCTGGCTTAACATCAATTTTCAAAAGATCCTTCATTTGGTCAGCAGTAATCAATGCAATTGGTCTCAGATCTTTTTGCTTAATATGGTGTTTCTTGTGGAAAGGATTGCAACAATTTCTTTGCAAAGATTTAAATCGAGTCAAAAATAAAGCTTCATGATGAAGACAAATTTGGGAGGTGTCGTCAAAGCTAAGCCCACATCGTCGACTTATTAAAAGCTGGTTTTCTGGAGTGTATTCTGTTATGAGCTTAAGGATTTTTCTTCAGTTGTAACTTGTTATATGGCAGGCAGAATTATCAGCATTTCCAATTGTACAGCGATAATAAAATCAGTTACTTCAACTTCCATAATTAAACTTTATTAACAACTCTTATTATCACTGTGTAAATTTATATATTCAAGAATCTAAAAAAAAGCCATGTAAATATATATGCAAAATAATATAAAATACTGCTACACATAGTAAAATATTAAAACAATCAACATATAATGCCACATTAAGCAAAAGATAATTAATGAAATTTCTGTCTGCCAATCGACAAAGCCATGACAGTAATGCTTGCTTGATTGCAATATTGCCAATTTTACTCTTAACAGCACCAGGCATGTTAGCTTGCAACTGCTGTGGTCTCTGAACCAGCCTGTGTGCTGGAAGACAATAAACAAGTACTTGTCAGACACAACTAAAATTGTTATCTCTAAAGCAAGACTTAGAGACTGAAGTGTACTATCCCAAGATAACATAGACTTGTAAAGAACAAAATCTGCTCTTTCTAATGGTGTTGTTAGAAATAAAATTGGAAATGTCTTTCAGGATGATATTGGCCTCTAAAAATGACCATATTTAGTGTCTCAAGATTTCAGAGGCAATTTCCTTAAATAATAACACAAAAACTAAGAATGGAATGGGGTTGCTACTTCTAGAGTGCTCAATCAGTCTAATTGGGTATATGTTACCCAAATATCAAAGCATACAGCACCTTTGCCATTTAGCAAATGGTTATCAAAATTGAGTTTGAAATTATCGTGACAAAATTTACTAGCAAGTTTGGGATAAAATTCCAGAAAATATACTGTACTCTAGCCTTTGGTATTGTCATTTTTGAATTCTGTGCAAAAAGTTGATCCAGAATACCAAACTCCAACATGCAAATGATGTCCATTGCAGAATAATAAAGCATCAAACTTGGTGAAACTTTAGCTAATTCATCTGCATTGTAAAACCATCTTTCATTTGAGGACCCCTAGTGTTATGAATATAAGTTGTATGAAGCTAAAATTTTGCAGGACCTCATTTAAGTCCTCCAGAAACATTTGGTAAAAATTTAAACAAAATTGAAGTGGTCCACCTGACACCATTCTTAAAATTTGGTGATTTGACATGGAATGACCCATATATATTATTAAAAATAAACAGACATTAATATTTTAAGATTATTATCAATTCAAATAATTTTGTCTCATGAAATTTAATAAGATCTTTAAATCATATATTTATCTTCCTATAGTGTTCTGTTGTTGAATATTTCATATAATCTAACAAATATAATCTTTTATCAAATAAAATAAATAAGCTTTATATTGACAGAAAATAATTTAATTACTATGCTGATAAAAATGAATAGAATATAAAAGTTCTTTATTTGAAATTTAAATTTTAGATTAGAAAATCTTTATATAATATCTAATTACAAAAATATACACATGTAGTAATTTATTGCAATTATTAAGCAGGTACATAATTAACTTAATATTAAAAATTATATACCACATTATCATAATATAAAAATAGGCATAAATATAGTCTCTGATTTATGTAGTTTCAGAGATAAATAGATATGAAAGTCCTTTTATTTTTGTTGAATGTCCATAAAACACAAATGAAATAGTTCATTAAACAATTTACTTTTTTGCAAAAATATCATTTATGATCTTAAATTTTCTTATCTATGGCTAAAGTATGCTCATAAATTTCATTTAGCCATTCTGTTTGCTGCTATGTCCATTCATGTATATCAGATTTAAGCATTATTGTATTTATGTAGTTTTTGATTTATGTGTGAAATTTCTTAGATGTATTAACACCATAAGTCAGGGACCTACTACAGTGGGTGATCAGTTAACGAACTGTTCAGATAACAAACACTTTCGCAAAAGATTTTTATGTTCGGATAACGAACACTTTACAGAACAAACTGTGGGATCCGCAGACTGACAGAATGACAGGTCAGCCTGATGGCTACGTGGTAAAGTTGTGGCTTACCATCCTGGAGGAACCAGGTACCACTCCTCCAATTTTTCAAGAGGGGACCGGGCCCAGTCCATTGAACCTCATCCTTCAATCATCCAGTTGACCCCATCATGGGTGTTGGCCAGCCTGTGATGAGCTCTATCAATAGCTGCTGCCAGATAAAAATATCTCATGAGGATATGGTGTCTTAACTAACCTAACGGAATGACAGGCTTAGGCCTTGCATGTTCATAGACTTATTGGTAAGGATGGGAGAACAATAGTTTTTCCTGATTAAAATGAACTAGAAGACAACTTAAAACAAAACAAAGATTTATTAAAGAAGATAAAAAAGAGATTTTACAACATTTTGGTCTTAGAATGCACCCATACCAGGATGAAGGTAATAGGCTTGGGATCTCTACAACGATAATGCTATTAATCACTTTGAAAAATCTTGAAGAGAGAAAAGCAATCGACATTGGACAGATTCTTTAACAAAAAATAAACATAAAACATGAAAATGCAAGACTATGTATGTATATATTATGGTTATTACATATAAATAAACGTAGTTAGAAAGTGTATAATTTTTTATTTATTTGTTTTTGGGTCTCCAGAATTAATTATTCAAATTCCCATAAAAACCTATGGTGAATCAATGATCAGTTAATGAACAATTCAGATAATGAACATTATCTTAAAATGGATTATGTTCATTAACCGATCATCCACTGTATATATAGAGATAATAATTATCATCATCATAATTTTTTCACTGATCTTCCTTTCATTCATAGCAGAACATTGTTAATGGAAAGTAAATAAAAATTCAGTAAAAAATTTAATTACAATACTTTTCTAATTTTCACAAGCAATGTATTTAAGTATGTTTGCACATTGATTTAATGGAAATATCCAGTACTATTTAATTTTTTAAATCTAATAGCTGTAATATGGGTTGACTTTTCAGGGGGTTATCATTGATAGTTCATTGCTTCTTCCTTCTTTGTTTAAGTTTTAATGCTTCAGTTGTCTTTGTTCTATGGGTCTCTAACTGTTTTAATTACAGAGACATCTTCCCATGTGATCTCTATATTGTATTCATAAAATTTTTGGCTAAAGCTGTAATGGTCTTTCCCTATAAATATATCTATTCTTCCTGCCATTAAGTGCCCTTATTATGGATAGGTATTCTATACAGATAGTCCTTGATTAATGGTGGTGTTTGGTTTCAAGGATTTTGAATCACACCCTCATAAATTAGAAACAATCAGAATAAAACTACAAGAACTAGACACAAAAAAAATGCCTTTTATATATCAGATCATTAGGTCAGGGAATCAAACCCAGGTCAATTGCATTGACCAATAGTAGAATTTATCAATTATGAGGGCCTGGCCCTCTAGGGTTCGGGACCCCATCCCCGCGTTTGATGAAACTTGTATGGCGGCCGTTATTCGGCAATCTATACTTAGCTCTATCCTGAGCCGTGGCAGAAAGGAAGGCACTAAGAATTCCATGGTAACTCAATAACTTTATTAATACGTTAGAAACAAACAATATTTAAACCTAAAAATGATTACTTTTTTTTTTTCTTTCCTGGCGACTGTAACCTTCACTCAAAAAAACCAATTGCTCATTAAAGCGAATACAACATAATGCACAAGTCCATAACAGATGAAGACAATTCCACAGGATGATCACGGACATCGAAAACGCCACCAGTCGCCAGCCACCACCAGGAACAACTGTGTCGATCGTGACACCACCTGTCACCTTTATCTTACAAAACATTTACATAATGTCAAATACAAATTTTTACAAAATTTTATAACAATAATTAATAACAAAAACGTCTTCCAGCTTTCAATATATTTTTTGTTAGAATTTATTTCACATTCTCCTTAATTTTTATTATTTTATTTTTACTTTATTTCCAGTCACCAGTCCCGCGCAACATGGCGGCTCCCACAACGTTCCGGCGTCTCCGCATCTCCTCACACAATGACATCACCTTTATAAGTACGAGTTGGTCATAAATCAAGGACTATCTGTATACACCTGTACATAAGTCTGACTTTTAAGGATCTTTATCATTTTGTAATATACTAAAAACTATAGACTGTCTTTTGAGTGCTACAATACTGTCCATTTTTTTCTTTATTGACTTTATCAAAGTACTAAATATGGATCCTATTTTTATTTTTATTAAAAGATATGTAAGACATATTCATAGATTCAATCTTTTGAAAAATGAAAGATGAAGTGAGACGAGTATAAGAAAGCAAAAAGAAATGGAAAAGATCCTGTCAGAATTTATTAATTCGTAGGTTGAATTATTTTCTAATGTTTCTAATCACATGACTCTGTCAGAAGTGTGGAAGGCACTAGTGGGAAAAAGAGTGTGCCCTTTAATTACTTTTTACAATACATGGATGAGACAGTATTTGAATTCTTCATCCACTCATAAGAGAGACATGAGTCCAACTGATTAGACATTTTTCATGGACTAATGAAGCATACACACTTTCCATGTTTTAAAAAAACTAAAAGTTTGGAACATTGCATATCTGCACATATGTACATAAGTGAAAATTCATTAAAAAACTAATGAGCCTCAGGACAATACCAAACAAATGTTGCTCACCTGTATTTACTGGAGGAAAAGCTAGCTTAATAGTGCATAGAAAATATGCAAGGTTATAAATATACAAAAGGATTAACAGAACATTTCCTTGATAACTTTCTAGAGGTCTAGTCTCCCTGAGAGAAAAGTAACAATAATAGATTATGAAACAGTCTGCATACCATCTGCCTGCATTATCTATATTTTATCCTGCTAAAAGAATGTCCCAGACTCTAGCACAATTGTTAGCTATTAAGAGATTTATACTACTTATTATGTTATAACTCCTTCAACAAACTTTTTTAGGTAAATTCTATCAGCAATTCCATTTATATTATAATTTAGTTAAAAGGGAGTACTATATAGGTATAATGAAGAGAAACCTCCAAGATAGAATCCAAGAACATGAGAATGATATAAAGACAGTTAATGTGTCAATAGTATTAACAAAAAGATTTAATAAAAATAATGTTTGTTATTTGGCATGAATCTAAGATAGTTAAATCATGTATCAGTCAAAAAGGAGGCCTTAATGGGTGGAAATTATGAGAAGAATAAGTTCAGGTGACATAGTTGATGACCAGTCTTCTGAAAGTCTTTTGACACATAGCTCTACACTATATAAAAATTTGATAAACATTACATGCATATATAAACATGATAGGTATTGAATTGGCTGTCTAGGCCCTTAGTAGTAGTAGTAGCAGTAGTAGTAGTATATAATGTAATTAAACAAAATAATAATAATACAATTAAACAAACTTACAAAAAAAAAATGAAAAATAGAATATACGTTTAATATCAATATACAATATAGAATTTAATGCGATGGATAGGCTTGTTTTTCAACACTACACGTTTAATATCAATATACAATATAGAATTTAATGCGATGGATAGGCTTGTTTTTCAACACAAATTCTCTCAAATCGGATATCATGGAAGATATCGCTACTCACAATTTATTTGCAATTACTAAACAAGATAGTTATTTTGTCTTTAAAATAGCTATAGCAGGAATTTTCTGGATATATGAATATATGTATCCAGGAAATATATTCATGTATCCAAAAAATTCCTTTTGCTTTTTTTTCGACACCAATTTGAATTTATTTTTTGCTTGTTTGTGTCAAAATTGATATTTTTGTTAATTCTTGCATGCACCCCTTGGAATAGACTCGTGGGGGCACGAGTCTATTCATCACTAAACAAGATAGTTATTTTGTCTTTAAAATAGCTATAATAGGAATTTTTCTGGATACATGAATATATGTATACAGAAAATATATTCATGTATCCAAAAAATTCCTTTTGCTTTTTTTTCGATACCAATTTGAATTTATTTTTTGCTTGTTTGTGTCAAAATTGATGTTTTTGTTAATTCTTGCATGCACCCCTTGGAATAGACTCGTGGGGGCACGAGTCTATTCCAAGGGGCATGCCTCAGTTTGGAAAACACTGTCTTAGTATGTTGCAATATCATAGTCATAATGTATTATAGCAGAATTTAACTTCATAAATTATTAAATCAAACACCATAAATAAATTTAGTTTACATTAAAATTTTTATTAATTTTTAGAAAGAAAAAATTATATTCTATATTAATGTTTTAGAGATTAAAACAATAATAATAAATTTAAATAATACTTACTCTTAATAAAAAGAATTCATCCCAAAAGTTTGGATTTTCTTTTGATGGATCTTCATTCTATAAATATATTTGTATTTATTAATATCATATACATAGATAGTTAAATGAAATTGTATGAAAATATCTGTAGTCATTATTTACATAATTGATGATAATTAAAATAAATAATAAAATATTTCTCATGAATAAATAATTCCTTATTTTTTAAAAACAAAATTCCAAAGATAAGAAATAATTTCTTTTAGAAAATATGTTTTCAGTAAAATACTTTTTGTGTGTCCATAGTGTCAGTAAATACAATATGATTGTTGTCAATGCTGATTATAAGTATTGATCAATTTGCTTTCTGTGTATTCCAAAGATAAGAAATAATTTCTTTTGGAAAATATGTTTTCAGTAAAATACTTTTTGTGTGTCCATAGTGTCAGTCAATACAATATGATTGTTGTCAATGCTGATTATAAGTATTGATCAATTTGCTTTCTGTGTGTGCATATTCTAAAAAAAAAAAAGCTAGAAAGATAAATAATAAGTAAAAAAATAATAAGATAAAATGACAAATAAACTATCTTCTTTAAATTATTTTAGAGTGAAACAGCTCTAAAAAGTATGATTCTACAAATGCTTTATTTAAGTTCAAAATTCATAATAGAAACTTTTTCGCTCTTTTCAATCCTCATCAACTGTTTTTACCGAAATATAAACATAAAAATTACATATACATCAAAACTAGTCACAAAGAACAACAAATATTCTAAATAATTTTAAGAATATTTATTGTCCTTTGTGACTAGTTATGATGTATATATAATTTTTATGTTTATATTTGAGTAAAAACAGATGATGAGGATCGAATAAACCAAAAAAGTTTCTATTGTGAATTTTAGACTTAAATAAAGCATTTATAGAATCCTATCTTTTTAAAAGATAGGATTCTATAAATGAAACAGTTTTAAACTGTTTCATTTAGATCTAAAATAAAAAATAAACAAAATAACAACAACAAATAGGATCAAAGAAAAATTAATTCTTTTCATTCTAAAATAAAAAATAAACAAAATAACAACAACAAATAGGATCAAAGAAAAATTAATTCTCTGTATAATATGAAACTTATTTAATTAAAATGAAGTTAGGTAAAAATAATGATTGCATTAATAATGATTTAGTTATGAAAAACAAAATGATGATTTAAAATAAAAACATTATATAGAAATTCCGCAGTTTACAAAAATAATTAGGATAAAAGTTTTTTTTATATAATGAGCTAGCTGGGTTATAGTGATTACACCTACATAATATTATGTCATCATATTGTTCATGACTGAAAGGAAGACAATGTGACATAGAACAATATCATATCAGTAATATATGATGTTTAAAATCAACATACAATATATAAAAAAACACAACATAAAACATTTCATAAATAAATCAAGTAATATGAATTTTTAAATATAATAAATTAGTATGTTCACACTTGTAGCATACAAATACAACAGATGGTTTATGTTCTTTCTATATTTAAAATAAAGTTATGGAAAATATTTCATATAAAGTCAAATATATATAAGATGAGTATTATATAATTTGAGAAGAAGTAGGTTAAAATTAGTTTTATTAAAATGATACTAAACTTAATTAACTAAAATATATGAAATTATAAAATTTTCAAATATAAATACAAATTTGAATATATCTATGTTAATTCTGGAATGTACCTTACATATTAGTTTAAATTTCAAATTAAAAAAATATATATGACTAGAGTAATGATTATTAAAAATTAATTATATCAAAATTAAAAATGGAATTACCACTTATTATTATTACTAGAAATTACCCGCTCATAAGATGATTTAAAATAAAAACATTATATAGAAATTCTGCAGTTTACAAAAATAATTAGGATAAACGTTTTTTTTATATAATGAGCTAGCTGGGTTATAGTGATTACACCTACATAATATTATGTCATCATATTGTTCATGACTGAAAGGAAGACAATGTGACATAGAACAATATCATATCAGTAATATATGATGTTTAAAATCAACATACAATATATAAAAAAACACAACATAAAACATTTCATAAATAAATCAAGTAATATGAATTTTTAAATATAATAAATTAGTATGTTCACACTTGTAGCATACAAATACAACAGATGGTTTATGTTCTTTCTATATTTAAAATAAAGTTATGGAAAATATTTCATATAAAGTCAAATATATATAAGATGAGTATTATATAATTTGAGAAGAAGTAGGTTAAAATTAGTTTTATTAAAATGATATTAAACTTAATTAACTAAAATATATGAAATTATAAAATTTTCAAATATAAATACAAATTTGAATATATCTATGTTAATTCTGGAATGTACCTTACATATTAGTTTAAATTTCAAATTAAAAAAATATATATGACTAGAGTAATGATTATTAAAAATTAATTATATCAAAATTAAAAATGGAATTACCACTTATTATTATTACTAGAAATTACCCGCTCATATAAATGAGCGGAAATATACTATTGTGATTTAATCTTATAATACTTTATATAACAGCATATTGTATAATAATAGCTTATCTTGCAAATTTATTTACTATATATTTTATTAAGCATTAGTTTAAATGTGTAGTAATTTTGTTAATAAATAGAAATACCATAAATATAATAATAGGCCCCACGGGCCCCGTGCGGGGCTTGGCAATACTCCCCCCACGGGTCCGTGGGGACAATTCATATTGGGATCCCGTAGGGCCCAGGAATTGTCCCCACGGACCCGTGTATTTGGGACGTCCATGGTGTATTTGAGAATTGTCCCTATGGGCCCATGGGGACAATTTGTATTCGGAGCCCGTGAGGAACCAGGCCCACAGGACCCCCTCCACGGGTGGGACTGCACCTTTGTGGAGTGGGTAGTTTACAACATGATGAATAGTTATAATTTCTTTGTGTGATAAAATATAAGCAAATTTCATTTCAGATGTGTAATATATCACTATCGTAATTATGGATATAGAACAGACTTAACTGCAAATTCAACATAAAATTTCCTTTAAAATAAAACATCCAAAGCAATAATAAATTACAGATAATTTTAAATTATTTAAAATACTAATTAATCAAATTTGATTATCCAAACTAATTTTTATAGTACACTATACTGTATTCTTTTGGTATTGTCCATAAAATAAATAATTTGGAATAATTATAAAACAAGCAATTTACTATATTATTTTTTAATATAGTATTTAATATTTTTTGATTATAAAAGTATAAAAAGTCTATTATATTTTTTTTTAATTTATTAAAATTGCTATATAAGCTTTACTAAGTTAAATTTATTAAATTTTTTAAATGATTTTTTGTAAATTTATTTGTTATATATGCTTATATTATTAAAATTTGATAAGGAATTTCACACTATTCAATGGAATAATTTTAGCAGCATAAAATATATTAGAAATATTTTTCAATCCACTATCATTTCATTACTATAACAATTAAAAATAATTGGATATAACAGATTAGAATAAAATATATTTTTGGAACTAAAAATATAAAATAAACCATCAATAATAACCAAAGAATGAAATCTTTGATAGTTTTAATGTTTTACTAGTTGTGATGCCTATTACTTATGTATTTTAGATTTATTCAATATATTTATCATTTATAATAAAATATTAACCTTTATATATCATTAAATCCAGAATATTAATTAAGAATATTAATCCATATTTACAATAATAAGATTTAATGAAATGAAATCATCCGAAAGCAGTTTTGACTAATAAATATTTTCAAGTTCAATATTAACAATATTTATAATTAAATGATTGTTTCTGTATACAGCTTGGATATTTTAACAAGCATAAAATATTGCATTAAGTATAAACAAGCAGTGATTTTATGAAAGAGTTACAGTAATCTTAAATGCATATAAAAGGTATACCATAACATATTTAGTATTTTATAAGTAATATATACTATATATATTAGTATTTTATAATACATGTAATAAAAGATATCTACTATATACCGGTATATAAATTTCAAAACAAAAATGAAAATCTGAAATCTCAAATTTTATTCAATTACTTTTTTTCACTTTGTGTTTACAGTAATATTCAGACTGACCAGATTAATATTTTAGTATACAGTACTATGAATATGTATTGATAATATATACTCTAATATATATAGTATTATTCATCTTCAAACTGGTATCAGAATTTTTTATATTTTCCTTCTTTATATTTTTTCTTTTTAAATGTTAATCTAAAATTATTATGTTAATTAAAATTATTAAAGATCACATTCAAATACTTTTAGCAGGAAATTTATAAATACCAAATTTGTCAGCTTATAAGACACTGCACCATAAAGATAAATTTACCATTCCAAAATTAAAATGCAAGGAAAAAATTTATTGTTGATACAGTCAAACCTCTTTAAGCTGCCCCTCTATAAACCGCCACCCTCGTTATTTGCCTGATGAAAGCCAATAATAAATCTCCTCCTATATGTTAAAACATGAAATTCCCTCTATAAACCGCCACCTCACTAATCGCCAAC
>AYEL01079432.1:0-12262 GCA_000484575.1 Olivierus martensii
AGATTTTAATTTGTGAATATAAAATTAAAAATCCTTCTGCTACTCAGCAATTTATTTCTGATCATCTTAAATTAAATGAAACAATGTCATTCTAGTCTATACATGTTTTCTCACATGTTACCATTAACCCTCCATAAACCGCCACCCTCCTTTACCGCCAGAGAGGACCTTTGAACCGATAGTGGCGGCTTAAAGAGGTTTGACTGTACTATGAAAATTTAAAATTCAATAAAAATAAAACTCCAAAAGCCAATAAAAAAAAGCTATAGAATTATTACTGTTGTTATTTAGTATACCTCACTTTATAGTGCTTTGCTAATATGTCATTTTTCAATCTTGAAAAACTAGCAGTATGAGAACTGAACACGGATTCTCCAAGATGGTAAGTAAATACTCTACATCAGTGGTTCCCAATGTGGGGCGCATGCCCCACAGAGGGTCAATTTGATTTTTAAGGGAGGAAATTCGAGAATGAGAAATTAATAGCGAATTTTTTGCATTTCTTATTGTTCTAGAGACCTATATACAGTATATAAATATATAGTGTGTCATACATTTTTAAAATTAAAATCAGAATGCACACGGAATGAAATTTTGAAATTTTATTTGCTGTTTTTTTCATATCATTATTATTTTTTAACAATTTCTTAGTGATTTCTTCCTCAAGTACTTCAGCTGTCTTTCTGTTCTTTTATTTTTCTCTTTTGTGGATACCATGTTCTTTGGAAGCTTATTTAGACTAAATTAATGGCCTTTTAAACTTCCTCCACATGAATAGAGTTTATTTTTAGAATAATAAAAGTTATATGTCACAGGGGGCATCAGGATTTTAGTGATGTTTAGGTGGGGGCATGGTCAGAAAAAGGTTGGGAACCACTGCTCTACACCATATGGCCATCCAGTCAAGTTCTTTAGCACTAGTGCTATTGGTATTTAATGATAGTATAAATATATTTTTAAGCTTTTATATGCACTAGCATATGAAAAAAAGACCAATTATAGCAAAATTCACTTTATAGTAGTGGGCCGAAACATAACTGTTGTTATTGCAAGATGTGCCTATATTCAACTACAGATTCATTACTGACATGATCATTTTTATTCTTGTCATCATAATCATAGATTAGTCTTAAATGTATAACTAGAATTCACTTTTTACTCTAACAACAACTAGAATAATTATAATTATTTTATAAGTTATATTGCTAACAAAAGTTTCATCTTGCAATATTTTTATCTGATGATTTTATTTATATATATATATACATAGTATTATATATTTAATTTGTGTGCACTTATATTAATACATTTATTCGTCATCTGCTTCAAATTTTTAAATTTCACTATAAAAAGTTAAAAAGTTTGGTTTTATTATAGAATAAATCATGAATTTAATTAACTGTACATAAGCAGAAAGCTAAAGTATCTTAGACTAGAATTAAATTTGAAATTCTACATCCACTAAGTGCTTGAAGCAGAAACTGAAGATGTCAGTAATAATTTCTGCAAGAAATTAGCAAAATGAGACTTGCTGCAGTTGTTTACATAAAAAAAGAACTTCTTTAAAAAAATATAATTGCAGTATACCAAAAATATTTAAACAAACAATGTATCTATGTGCACAAAATTAAGTCTTATGTTTCAATAAATATTGATTTTTTTAGCAATATTCTTTACTTATATCAAATATAGAAGTTAAGAATCATCATTTCTATTTCATCTACTGCTGGATATATATGCTTTCTTCTTTTATTTCCATATGTATCTATTTTGTGCAATCTGTACTCATTGGGAACCAATTACTTTTCTTATATCATCTTTCCATTGTTTGTATTGCCTATTAAGATGTTTTTTTCCCTTGCCTTAGTTCCCGCTCTGTAATTCTCTTTGTCCAGAAATTAAGAATAAAAAATAATAATATAAATTAAAGAATAAAAAATATGAAACACAGTCTGGTAAATTGATATTCGTGACTATAGAAATTATAATAATCTTACTGAGTTAAAAACTGTTATCAACATTAGATTCAGATTCATTTTCTTGTTGGAAATGTTTAATGTAAGATACGAACAATCTATATTTAGTTATCTTAGCATTTAATTTCATTCATTTTTTACTCATTTTCTGTATTTAGAAAATTTATTGCATGTCTATCTCTTTTCAAAGTTATTTGCAATTAATAAATCTTGAACACAGTACTTAATAAATTATTTCTTTGAAAATATACCTATAATAAAGTTATATTTAATATGGTAATTTTTGATAAAATTATTTGTTCTTTAGTAAAGATGAAGTTTTTATTTGAAAGTTTATTATATTTTTTCAAGCTTATTTACATATATTTTATATAATTATGTTTTTGCTAATAATGTATATTTCCAGAATTTAATTTTTGTTCAAACAAATATTGTACATAAAGACAAAAGTATTTATATTTTCTTCTAATGAAATTCTGATGTAAATCTAGCCTGTTAAATATGCTTTGTTTTCAAACTGTTTAAATATTTGTTTTGAATGCAGAGTTGAACTTAATTAGTAATAAATTAATACATCTACATTGAACAATTTTTAAAATAAATCATCAATTGGTTCCATTTCTTCTCAATTAAAATCTAAACCATTAGCAACACAAATTTCTTCGTTTCATTTATTATATTGTTAAATCTTTTTTTTTTCAGTTTTGTTTACATTAAATATTTACACATTACCATATGAAATCTTATATTAGATAGGATCAAGTATTTATAATCATTTCCATATATTAATTAAGGATTACTAATATTTTAATATTCTTAAAACATCCTTAATTTTACTAAAAATTTAAATATTCGTAATTTTTTTCGTTTAATAATTCAATTTCATTCTCGTCATAAAAATTATACCCAAAAACCATTATTAACTTCTTTAAATTTTTTAGAAAACAATATTATATCATATTAAGATTACTGCACATTTTCTACGATTCAACTTACGTCAAAATGTGTAATTCACGTTTCAAAAGATCAATCCATCTTTCTCGTTTGTGAAATACGCACCCTTCTGGCATTTTCGTCAACTACTATAATTAGGAATCAAAAAATTGTAATCTCTCATTATTTAGAAAATCTCGATTTAATTTAGTTTCTGTAAATTTTATTTTTTCTTCTCTATAAATGCAAATTTCTTTTTCGTCTAATATGAAGGTTGTTTTAGTTGAAACTTTTCCTCCGAAATGAGTGTTGACTAAGCTTCCTTGCTGTTCATGAAGATTTCTTTTAAAGTAATACATTATTTTGATGTGACTATTTGATATCTTTCCTATATTAATACGGTAATAACTATTTGCACCGTCATGATTTGCCCATTTCCCGAATAAATTTTTAAAAGATCATCATCATTATTAGAAAGCTTTTAATTAGACGTTGATGCGAATGTCTTTTTTCAAATTTGGCCCATGTTATTGCCTTAAATCAGTGGTTCTTAACCTGGGGTGCGTGCACCCCTGAGGGTGCAAGAGAGCATTTCCAGGGGTGCGAGAGAAATTTCAAAAATTTAAAATACACCTCCAGCGATTGAGTGAATCATTTGATGGCTACTTTTCCATGGGGAAATATTAGCAAAATTAATAGATGGATACTCAATCCATTTTTGTTTGATCCAAATTCAATGGACGACAACGATTTGTTAAAAGAAAATCTTATCGAAATACGAGCGCGTATGGAAATGGAATTTGAAAAACTAAACTTAGAACAGTTCTGGTGTAAACAATTAGAAGCCACAACTGGCAAAAGCAGCACTAGAGACACTTTTACCATTTGCCACCACCTACCTTTGTGAAATGGGATTTTCAGCACTTTTGCACATAAAAACAAGCCAGAAATAGCTTAAATGCATCTGATGACCTGCGCGTAGCTCTTTAAAAAAAAGAGCCTCGCTTTAATAGAATTATTATGAATAAACAACAACAACCTAGCCATTAAAATTTAAATATTGTTTTTTATGTTATATAGTAATATATATTGTAAATAAACACGGCATTTGCTTATGCAATAAATGTTTTTTCTTTAAATAAAAAATATAGACACATTTTTTAAGGGGGTGCAAGAGCTTATTTTCAGATTCAAGGGGGTTCTGACCATTAAAAAGGTTAAGAACCGCTGCCTTAAATAATGTCTGAAACATTTATGACATCATTTTTTTGTCAACAGATGACGCCACTTTCCACTCAATAAGAGTACTAAGTGGCGGGCCGAAACAAGCCCTTCCACAGGCTGTCCACTCCTGCAGAGGAGTCAGCTGGATTGTGGAGACGGGGATCGACGGGCCGGGTCCGAACCCCATTATAAATATTTTCAAGGGGTGGGACCCGAGACCTCCACAGTGGAAAGCCGAAGCATTACCACGCGACCAACCCGGCCGACTCTGACATCATTTATAGGCATTTGCTTTGAGTGTTTGATGATTTTATACAATTTTATCATTTGCAATAATATTTTTGATTAAAATGAATGTTTTAAGTTTATTTCTTACCACGCGACCAATCCGGCCGACTCTGACATCATTTATAGGCATTTGCTTTGAGTGCTTGATGATTTTAAACAATTTTATCATTTGCAATAATATTTTTGATTAAAATGAATGTTTTAAGTTTATTTCTGCAACTTTTTATGTTTATTTTTATAACGTTAAGCATTTTAATTAATTTAACGAACGATTTACTATATTGTGTTTTAAAAATTTTCACTTTAATTTTTATTATAACATCGAAACTCAAAGGATACTTTACGCAGCGATCATTTCTGATCCCCAGCATACGCTAGCCAACATTCGTGATTTGCTTCTGCTGGACTCAAACTAACTGGAAAGTTTTAAATTAAAGGATGAGGTTCAACGCCAGGCCTGAATCCTCTTAAAATTTTTCCTTTATGTTAGAAAATTAGGATGCTGATATCTACCGAAATAATTGCGTAGAAACGCTCCAACTTTCAATTCAGCCGGGATCAAATCTGTCACACACATCTAAAAACATATGAGAAATCTGCCACTAATCTGGCCTCTACAGTGGTCATAACTTATGGTAGAACGTGAAATGGCCCCGCCACTTAGTAATCGATATTGATTGGGAAATGGCATTAAGATATTTTACGTTAGTTAAGCCGCCATATCTCACGAGGGATATTTTGTATCAGGCGGCGGCCACATAGATCCCATCACAGGCTGGCCAACACCCATGATGGGTTCAACAGGCCGGGTCCGGACCCCTCCTGAAAAACTGGAGATGTGGGACTCGGATTTGAACCCGGATCCTTCAGAGTGGCAAGCCACAGCTTTACAACGCAGCCATCCGGCCGACGAAATGGCATTAAGAAAATGGGATCGCGATGGTGCCAATCGCCTCTTTATAGATCCCATCACAGGCTGGGTTCAACAGGCCGGGTCCGGACCCCTTCTGAAAAACTGGAGATGAGGGACTCGGATTTGAACCCGGCCTCCAGAGTGGCAAGCCACAGCTTTACAACGCGGCCATCCGGCCGACGAAATGGCATTAAGAAAATGGGATCGCGATGGTGCCAATCGCCTCGCAATAAAGCGTTGAAAGTCCCTCTGCTTGTAACTTCTAACTGGAAAATGGCAAAAAAAATGGAGATGACACTACTACTTGAATGAAATTGGTCAGTATGAAAATATAGCTAACACACTTTCATTCTGAAAGAACTGGATTCAGTTATCGTATTCCACACTTCTAGGTTTTTTCAAGTGGTCCGTTGCATTTTATCCTCCACCACCTCGGCCTACATCATTGCGGGCTTGGCCAACCCTATAAGCTCATAACTGATCAACTTCCTTATATCCTAGATTGATTCGGCAGCGTAAAACATAATAAAACTACTTGAATGAAATAACACGAATTATATACTACGAGAAAATTATTTACTGTACAGTACATTGTAATTGTTAGTTTATACTGTATTTTGATAATTGCTTGCATTGTTGTTTCAATAAGAATAATTTAAAAAAAATCTTAATTCCAAAAATTTACTAAATACAGCTTATAAAATTTAAATTGCAGTAGTCACAAAAAATATTTTCAATTCTAATTTATACTGTATTTTGATAATTGCTTGCATTGTAGTTTCAATAAGAATAATTTTAAAAAGTCATCTTGATTCCAAAAAGTTACTAAATACAGCTTATAAAATTTAAATTGCAGTAGTCACAAAAAATATTTTCAATTCTTAACACTTTTATTTTTAATTAATTAAATTAATCGTTACGATCAAAACTGCCATCCCTCAAGTTTTTAATTAATTAAACAAGAATACATTTCTGCATTAAATTTCATCGCGGAATTTTTAAGCATGCACAAGGTGCATGCATCACCGTGGATAATAATCTCAGGACTAAGAAATGGAAACTAATTCCCTTCCCAGTCCTGGTAATGAGTTGAATCATATTACATTTTAATATGATAAAATTTTATTGTGTGTTGATAGATAACTCTGTTTGATAATTCCTTTTGAAATATGAAAAATGTTGCTTCAAATAATTTTTTATTGGTAATACTGAGTAATTGTATTGCCAAAATCATTAAAAGATTAAATATATTAAATTAATGAAGCATTTAACCTTTGCTATCCAATCTGCCTTCAATGTTTTATTACTCAAAATCAAAAATTGAAGAAAAATTAAACTTTTTTTTGTTTAATAGCCTATATTAATATGTAAAAAGCTATAAATCAACTGGAAATAATTTTTCAGTCAACTGATAATTATTTTATCAAAGATAGTACTATTATCTAATTATAGATAAATTATACAACCAGAAGAATTATATTCAAAAAATTTTTTTATTTCAAAAAATATTACATAAATTATATCTTGTTTTATATATCATTTTAGTTAATATTTATTATTAATAATTATTTATTAAAAAGATATATAAAACAATAATACAATGTTTTACAAAATTATTAATTTATAAAATTTAATAAATTATATATATCATCTTCATTTTTTTATATTTAAGACAAACAAATAAATGGTTCTAGTTATTAATTTTGTCTGATAATCTTCAAGAATTAATATCCTATAACAATAACATATGTATAAATAGTATACATAATCCACTAATAACTATTGTCTGATAATCTTCAAAAATTAATATCCTATAACAATAACATATGTATAAATAGTATACATAATCCACTAATAACTTTAAAGTATAGTATAGTATTATTATAATTATTTTGTACATTTGTTTGTTTATAATACTGTATATAGTAAGATCCTATAACATACTGTATTTATAAAAACATATTAATACAACTAAGTACAGTATTTATAACTTAAAAATATATATCAAAAATATTTTGGCTAATATAAGGTTGGATAAATTTTTTAAAGGAAATACTGATCATCTATATATTGAAGACTAGGAGTTTTCAAGAGAAATTATGTGGCTACCAATACAATCATGAGAAGCTATTGGTGATTATATTGACCTTTTCCCTTAGTGTGATAAAAATTCATTAATTTTTACACTATGTGGAAATACACAATTTATTCATTCATTTTAATTTTCATAGAAAAGAACTAAATAGATGAGAATTGTGACAATTGGATTTTATAAGCTGCCATCATTTAGCAAAAAGAGAGGAGGACACTCATTGATGTTAGTGAAAAAACTGCCTCTTTATTTCTTTAAATGATTATGGCAAGTTTCTCCAAGATACTTTACTTTGAGGAACTTAATTATTTTAAGAAATAAAGATGTTGTTTTTTCAATAGCCTTTATACAAGTATTCTCATCTCTTCATGATAAATAATGATAGTTTACAAAGCCAATCAGATTATATATTCAATTCTTCCTGTAAACATACCTATTTACTGATCTAAGCCAGCATTCCATATTTTCCATTTAATTTTTATTTGGAAAAACATTTCTTAATTAAATATTTAAAATTTATCGATTTTGATCAATTTAATTAAATGGAATTTGATTCAATTTCATTAAATTTTTTGATTTTAAATTTTTAGATTTAAAATTTTACAGTTTATTGGGTAATGCTAATTATAAATAAACTAAAACAAAGTTTATTGCTGCATATGCAACACTTAAATCTGCAGCCTAAGCAACTATTGTGGTACTACTCAACTACAAGTTCAGAGCTGATCAACTTAACAAATAAAAATGTTGATAATTATTCTGGATTGAAGAAAATTTGAAGTCCAGGGCATTTTAAATTGCAGATAATTGCTGAAATCCAAGATAGTCCAAGCTATTCCCAGACATATAGCAAGCTTATATTTAATTCCTAATCTTCACAATTTCTCTTTATATATTAAAATGAAATTGAAAATTATTAGATATACATATTTAGCAACCAGATTTTCCACATAATATATAAAAAAGACAAAATTAGTCAATTCTTAAGTTAAACAAATTTTAGGTTTCATTACTGTATAGTATAGCATTGTATAATTTATACTGTACAATTTGCATGGTATAATATAATTTATACATTAATAATATATAATTTATACAATTACTTTATTATTTTATAAATTATATTTGCTATATAATTTATACAGTAATAATTGTTAAAATAAATTTCATTTTTTAGGTTAGCAGGTGCATTTCTAGTTACATATTAAATCATTATAAAGAATTACGGTAGTTACGAGAAGCTTAATATAAAATAATTCAAGAAATTCCACCTTCATTCTAAACAATGACATAATCAAGGAAATATTGTAGAAAAGCACTTACAGTGGCATAATCAAGGAAATATTTTAGTAAATTTGCTAAAATACTAGGTAGATATCTATATTTATTTGCAAATTGTGCTTATAGTTATATCAATATAACTAGAAATATTGAATAAACTTTAATCAAAATTTAATTATTATTATTCTGATTATGTTAAAAGCTAGAGCATTTATAAACATTTAGAACTGAACATTCATCCTTCACATAGAAACAAATTACTATTGTCATATATTTAACTTATTACTCTTAATTAACTCAGATCATGCCAGTTATTCTTACAATTACTCAATTATTTAAGAATAGAAAATATATCATTCATAAAAACAATAAAATAATAATATTTCAGCTAAATTTGATATCTGAAATTACATTTTCCTTAATTTCAGACAAGTGAAATTAAGTAAAGAATCATAACAAGTCATGACATAGTTAATAATTAATATTAAAATTAAGAATTCTGTTAATAAAAACCTTTATATACTTTATATACCTTTGAAAAATATTCAGTATTAATTATATAGATGATATAAATTATAATTTTTATTATTTGTATATTTTTTACCATATTTAATTATAACTTACTCTACAGCAATGATGCTCTATAGTCATCTCTAATTAATATGTAAATTAAAATTGATATTTTATAATAGACTTATACAAGCACTTTTTAACAGTAGATATGCAAAATGAAATAAATATTTTAGTATATCTACTGCTAAAAAATGCTTGTATAAGTCTATTATTTAATGAATTTAAGAAGTTTGTTTTATAACTTTTGATATTTTATGATAACTTATCTTACTTTATAGACTTTTAATTCATATGATATGTTGTCTTATATACAGTTTGAATATTTTGACTTTCCTTACCCCAAAACTAATTTCATTCACAGATCAGATATATTTCCTTTTAAGTTTTATCAAAACTTCAATTAAATCAAAGTAATTATTTATTATATTATAAATCAACATCTTTTTTTTAAAATATTTTAAGTGATTAGTAAGATTATAAATATTTATTGTGAAAAATAATCAAAAACAAATTAAATTTGAATCATTCTATTTGAGACTTATGGTTTATTTATTAATTATATTAAAATATTTAAAGTGATTAGTAGGATTATAAATATTTATTGTGAAAAATAATCAAAACAAATTAAATTTGAATCATTCTATTTGAGACTTATGGTTTATTTATTAATTATATTAAAAAGCTTTTAACAAGTGAAATATGAAATAGCTAAAATTTTAATTAATTAAATTTAAGACAAAGAACATTAACTTTTATTGAAAACAATCTAACAGCAGTTCTTAAAAGTGCAGAACAAGTTTTAATTAAATTTAAGACAAAACACATTAACTTTTATTGAAAACAATCTAACAGCAGTTCTTAAAAGTGCAGAACAAGTTTTAAATTCAGTCATCAACACAATCATATTTTCAACATCAAATACAAAATTAATACTGAAACATGTTTAGATTCATCTTTTTTTTATTAACTTTCAAAACATTTAATAATTTCTACTGTTAGTAATGCTTTATAAAGAATAAATTTTGACTTGTTTTTTAGGTCTGCACACTATTATTCTTCAAATAATTATTTGCAATATATTTTAAAATCAACTAAGGATTACTGATACATTTGTTTATGTTACATAAAAATCAATGGAGAATCAATTTAAATATATATATATTCATTTATAGTAAAATAATAATAATCTGAACAATATCAGCCATCAATAAATTGAAGTGGTTGGATCTGTGAGTAAAATATTTCTTCTGAGAATTATTGGTCTAGTAGTACTGAAGCTTCTTGTTTAAATAAGGCTTAATGGAACTACCAAATTGATTCACAGTTGCTTTATAAAGTGGACTATCAATTTTACAAATTTGTACAGATTTCAAAAAAAGATCATAAAATCAAAAGTTCATAAATGGGAATGGCATTGATCAATATTAGTTCTATGGGATATTTTTTGATAGTAGTTCTCAACTCAATTATTCTTAAATTTACGAACTAATTGCATTTTTTGCAAATCTCAAATTTACGAAGTTTGTAAAAATGTAAATCTACTGCAATTCACAAGTTCAAACAATAACAAAACAACATTAAGTTTGACTTTATTATTGCTGTGTTGTTATTGTTAAGCTTATGGAATTTAAGCATTGCATAAATCAAATTTACCTCTGTTAGTTATTTCATAATTATTATGGTAAAAAAAATTACAAATTATATGCATAGCTTATTTATGAGGCAGGAAATAAAAACTATCTCATTAAATACTGTTATGATACACAGTTTATATATAGTTTGACATGCTATAATTACCATCTTGAGTAACATTATCATTATAATCAGGGACTTTCAGAGAAAATGAGAGGCCCAGGGCAACTAATATTTTTGATGCCCTTCAAAAAAAAATTGACAAATATACATTGGTAAATGTATAAGCAAAAACACTGATCTTGGACTATCAGAGAAAATGAGAGGCCCAGGGCAACTAATATTTTTGAGGCCCTTCAAAAAAAAATTGACAAATATACATTGGTAAATGTATAAGCAAAAACACTGATAGTGAAATTCAAATTTTGACAAACACTGAAGCTCGGAACAGTATAAAAATATACAAATATATTTTTTCTAACATACTGAGTTATAGTGAGGCCCAGAGCAGCCACTGATTATAATAGTGTATTAATGATTACAATACTATAATGTAAAATTTCAGTACATATTACACTCTATATTAAATTATAAATATGATTTTTTAAATATTCATGTCAAAATTTTTTATGAAAGTCTGGGAGCTCTTGTAAAAGTAAATATTCTCTAAATTTTTCTAATTAAATGTTGTATTATTATTCAATTTATCACATAATTTTTGATTTAGGAGAGATGACTGAGATGGGATGAAGATATATTTTGAGTTGATATAAGACCTATCATGATCTAATCCAAAAAAGTTAACATGAAATATGAAATAGTAATACAGTGACTCTCATGGTTATTCGTACGAATAGTGAAATCTTTATTTATCCTTAATTGTATTGTGATCTAATCCAAAAAAGTTAACATGAAATATGAAATAGTAATATATCCCAGTACAAGTAAAAAAATTAGGTACTTACGTATTAACGCCACTGCAGCTGTGTACAAGATTGCTCGTTATTGGCGCATTAGCACAACTTCTGCTGCGGTGGCATTAATATGTAAGTACCAAAAATTATTTTGGATATTTACAGTGACTCTCATGGTTATTCGTACGAATAGTGAAATCTTTATTTATCCGTAATTAAAAATATATAAAAGTAATTTATCGTGTTTATTTTATTATTAATAATTTGTTTATCCTGTCAAAAGGAAATTTAGAAAAAATTAGTTTAAAAAATGGCATAAATTAATTTATAAAAAATATTTAAAGGAAACATCGCAGCATTTTAGCTCTCATGGTTATTCGTACAGTGATGTTATTTGTAACTAATTAATACAGCTAGTATTTTGTTGGATATCCGT
>AYEL01079433.1:0-23151 GCA_000484575.1 Olivierus martensii
TGAGAGCTAAAATGCTGCGATGTTTCCTTTAAATATTTTTTATAAATTAATTTATGCCATTTTTTAAGCTAATTTTTTCTAAATTTCCTTTTGACAGGATAAATAAAATATTAATAATAAAATAAACACGATGAATTATTTTTATATATTTTTAATTAAGGATAAATAAAGATTTCACTATTCGTAGGAATAACCATGAGAGTCACTGTATATCCCAGTACAAGTAAAAAAATTAGGTACTTACGTATTAACGCCACTGCAGCTGTGTACAAGATTGCTCTTTATTGGCGCATTAGCACAACTTCTGCTGCGGTGGCATTAATACGTAAGTACCAAAAATTATTTTGGATATTTATATAAAATTATATACACTGATTAAAATAATTTTAAATTGTAGTTTCAGAAAATATATTTGTTTATCTATAATCTATTATTAAAATATTGAAAATAGGTACAGAAAAGTGTTTCTTGTAATATCTGATTTTGTATTGCTTTAATGCCTAAGGACAAATTCCAAATTGTTTTCATACAGACTAACAAAATGAATTTTTATATTACTCATCCTATTTAGATCAGTATGTTTATAAAAAAAACAATCACTAAAACAGGAAATAATTCAAATTTAATATAACATTTCCCTCAGCTATACTATATGGACATCACCAGTCTTATCAGTACAAAGTGATATTCTAAAGATATCAAAAATGAGGTTATAGTGTATCTAATCTGATTTGGTGTCTATCTCTTTACAGACCAGCTTGAATTATTTTAATAATTTTTTCTAGTTTGAAAAATTTTTACCAGGATATGTTTTCCACTTTAACATAAAAAAATCACTTAGCTTTCTATTTTCCACAAAATTTTACTAAACTAGATGGGCATATAAATCTGATGTTTGTTATAAATTTCAATTATCTTTAGTAAGAGTTTAACTATTCAATTTTTTCACGAGTAATTCATATTTAATATTTTAACTTATACCCATAATTCATATTACTGTATAGATCTGCATTTTCATAAAAAGGCAGTCATTGTATTATGTATATCAAAAAATTTTATTAAATTTCCATGGCAACTTAAATTTTTCAAACTAGAAAAAATTATCAGGATATGTTTTCCACTTTAATATAAAAAAATCACTTAGCTTTCTATTTTCCACAAAATTTTACTAAACTAGATGGGCATATAAATCTGATGTTTGTTATAAATTTCAATTATCTTTAGTAAGAGTTTAACTATTCAATTTTTTCACGAGTAATTCATATTTAATATTTTAACTTATACCCATAATTCATATTACTGTATAGATCTGCAATCATTTTCACAAAAAGGCAGTCATTGTATTATGTATATCAAAAAATTTTATTAAATTTCCATGGCAACTTATTAAAAATTCACTCAGATGTTATACTAGGAATATAAAATTATATTAAAAATTGTGCGTGTATAATATTACCGTATATTTACCTAAAACAAGTTTTAATTTTTATACTATACCCGTAGAATACAATTGGCAAACCCTTTATCAAAACGTTTTGGCCCTGAAAAGGGCCGTTTTTTTTAAAAAAAGACGCAATTAAGCACGCTCTCCTCTGATACGTCTTGCCAGCTGGATGTCTTTGGGCATGATGGTTACTCTCTTAGCGTGGATGGCACACAAGTTGGTATCTTCAAAGAGACCTACCAAGTAAGCCTCGCTAGCTTCCTGCAAAGCCATAACGGCTGAACTCTGGAAACGTAAGTCGGTTTTGAAATCCTGTGCAATTTCACGGACTAAACGTTGGAAAGGAAGCTTTCTGATCAGCAACTCAGTAGACTTCTGGTAACGACGGATCTCTCTGAGAGCGACGGTACCAGGCCTGTAACGATGAGGTTTCTTCACGCCACCGGTTGAAAAGGAAGCTTTCTGATCAGCAATTCGGTAGATTTCTGGTAACGACGAATCTCTCTGAGAGCGACGGTACCAGGCCTGTAACGATGAGGTTTCTTCACGCCACCGGTTGCGGGAGCGCTCTTACGGGCAGCCTTAGTAGCCAGTTGTTTCCTTGGTGCCTTACCACCAGTAGACTTACGAGCTGTCTGCTTTGTACGTGCCATGACTAATCGAAACGAGACGAAACGACAGTTGTCAGAACGAGAAATGAAACAAACTACTAGCAAAGCTGATTTTATACTACCGCGCTCGACTCCTATTGGCTGATCGTATCTCTGAAAGCTGATTGGTTGGTCGGGTGGCTCTCTCAATCCCGAAACGATAGCATGCTCACATGGTACATCAATAAATATCTTCTTTTAAAACATTTAGAAAATAACTACATTTCAGAATATCGATTAAAAATAATAATCATGAATCATTACGATAAATAAATAAATACCAAAGTCTTTAGATGCAGATTTCTCATAGAAAATGGTCGATGAAATTTACTTACTGACAAACCGACGGATTGAGTTGCTTCACCTTGAATCGTGATTGGATAACGTCTAAACGAGTTGATTGGTTATTCGAAACAATGTGAATTCAATTTTAACTTAAAGGTTGACGATTGCATTTCCGTTTATTGTAGATTCTATTACAATAATTTCTTTTATTATTAATTTAATTTATATATAATTTTTATTGTAAAAAATGGTGTTTTGAATAAATACAGCATTCTTAATGATCATTAATTTAAATACAACGAAATCTTAAAATTTATTGTGAATAGATTTGTCTATCAAAACTTCAATATTTTAACATTTTGGACCCACAAATAGTCTTTGTTAGCTGATACTAAACTTGATAACTTAATTGCCAAAACAGATATTAAAGAGAACAAAGAAAATACGTTAAATTTAGCTAATTTTTTTCTTATAATAAATTATTTTCAGAAGACATTCACTGATAAAAACAATTTTCAAATATAATTTTTTTTTTAATATTTGTTATAATAAATATTTATAATGTTGGATATACTTCACGTGTAACAGTATATAATAATAGATATACGGAAGCAGGTATGATTACATCCGATGCAAAAGTTTTCTTTCCTATTATCTATTATAACAAAATTTATATCCTACAAACTTTTAAAAGCTTAGAAAGTTATATAAAAATGGAATGTCGTTTGTCATTACAATGCAATATCATATTGTTTATCAGAATTAAGTTCAAAATAATGACTATAGGACTTTATAATCTTGTTTACTGAACGAACAGCAATAAGTCTATTGTAACCTAACACTGTACAGTTTACAAATATATTTTTAAATTAAATTAAATGTTTTCGTTATTCAAATGTTAAAAATATTATAATTTATCTTTGGTATACTGAAGACATTTTTATTTTTCTAAATTAATTAATTTAATTAAGAAAGAAAACTTTAATATAAAAAAAAACATTAAACATCTTTTTAAGTAAGCATATATAAAATATAATTTTAAGTCTTTAATGTATTTATTATTAATTTTATTCAGATAATAAATGGTTTTAATTAATTTTATTTAATATATAATATAAATTGCTCGATAACATATAATATCAAATCATGCCAAAAGTAATGTCGTTTATAACATTAAGTTTTGAAAGGATATAAAAGATAAATCGTTAATTTAATCAAATATATAATCTCCATTTGAATCAATAACATTTTTCTAACATTGTGAAAGCTTTAAAAATTCAAGTTTAGACGAGCTGAGACACGTTTGAACAAGTACAGTACAAAAAAACGGCATTACTTTTGGGACGACCTGAAACTATTTCATTATACTGTGTGAATGTTTTATAAAGTTGAAATAAGAAACAGATCAAAAAGTTTACATGTATTTTGAATAGGGGATTAAATGATACGGCTATATTCTGTTGCCGATGTGCAGTAATATTTAAATAATATTTGTTTATTAAATTTAAAAAAAAATCTGGTTTTAGTTTCCAATTTATAGCTATTATTTAATTTTATAAGATTATATATCGTTTTTGTTTTTTTTTTTTAATTTACTCTTGTTTTATGGTGAAAATAGCACTTTATCCTAAACTTTAAAATTATTTTATTGTTATGAATATTTTACTTAATTTTAAATTATAAAAAATGGCAACACTTCCTAAATTTAAAAGATTTAAATATAGAAGTAAGAAATATAGTTTATATTATGCCGTAAAAATTCTTTATTCGGTACGAATATCGTTTAATATTTATATAATCTTCTATATATTATGTTCTTATGTTCGACTATTATAAATTATTAATCAATGAAAAATTGTTTAGTATCAAAGATAAATGAAATCGATTTAATTAACAAAACATGTTACAGTTAAATTTTCTGTTGTTTGCCATAAAATTGTTTTATTTTATTTTAAAATGAGTTTTTATACTGTTTTCTGCCCTTAGTCAAATTGTTTACTGTAACAGTTTATTATTATATGTATTATGACTACACGAGATAAATGTAGGATAAACTCTATGAAACTCATATTAATTTTGGCACTGAAAGAAAAAAAAATTTCTTCGAATATTTTATTTTTATTCTAAATTATGCAATGGTTTATATAAATATATAGATTTATTTTTAAACGTTAAACCTTGACAAAAACTATGACATCGTTCTTATTAAACTTATGGCTATTTCGTTATCCATTGCATTACTATGCTTTCTAAAGTTCGTGTGATGTTCTGTGAATTAAAAGCGCATTATTATGAACTATAACAAATGAAAAAATTTTATAACTATGTAATAATAACAATAATATCAAAAAACAACAATATAGAAAATAAAAATTATAATAAATTACTCGATTTATTTAATTTTAGAAGATTCATGGATTGTTTACATTGATGGGAAATAAACACTGATAAACAAGATAAATTTTATTAACTCGATAAATAATATATTTTGATCTTAGTTTTATAGTGATATATTCTCAGCAGCACATTTATTTATTATTAAGTAAAATAAATAAATTTAATTATTCTCACTTATGATTAGAAACATAACATATGGAAAATTGATATGGAATAGTAGCATGTGCATTTTATTATGACTAGACAAATTTGCAGTTTTGTGTACATTATTTTCATTATAATAGCATAATAACAGTATAACCAAAAGTTTTCGTTTGTGGGATAAACACCAGTTTCGACTTTAGTACTGTTTTGTCTATAGATAGGCAGTTTAACTGATAGATGATGTTAAAAAAAATTAAAAATTTTACAATATTTAAATATATAATTTTTTTTAAATTGTGTTGTTAAAAGTTAACTATACTTTATCGAATTATTATCTAATTTTAAATTTAGAAATAACGTAAAAAAATAAATATACTGTATTCATACAGATTTATAAACATTGATAATGAGAAATGATTAATTTGTGGATATTATAAATAAAAACATAATTTGAAGTTAAAAATTTTAATTATTTTATTACTGTAAATATCTAGGGATTATAAAATTTAGCATCCATACTTGAATAGACATTCCTATCAAATTTTAGATGTTAAAATAATAACTATATTTATTTAAAAAGACCAATTAAAAGGTTTGTATAATATGCTCATTTTAAAATTTTATTGAAATTTATATATATTGATAGGAAAAATATTTAGAAAAAATATATATATAAAAACAACCGTTGAATAAAAGAACAAAGAATCCAAACTGCTACAGTACATTCAAAAATCGATCGCATGGCCTCAAGCAGATTTTCTACAACGCGATTGGTTATTGTAGTAACCAATGGGAGAAAAGCGTTTCGCGCTTTCCATGACGTCCGCCTCTTTACTACAAGAGCTTCGACCGCTCAGTTTCGGAATAATTCTGATTTCTTCGTTGCTCTAGTAAGTTAGTAAAGTCGAAATGTCTGGACGTGGTAAAGGAGGTAAAGGTCTCGGAAAAGGAGGCGCCAAACGTCATCGCAGTAGGCAGTTTAACTGATAGATGATGTTAAAAAAAATTAAAAATTTTACAATTATTATCTAATATTTTGACTTTCTATAAAAGTAAAATAAACTTTGGAGCTGATATTTTATATGAGGAACAAATATTATCATATTATTATAATTCATTAATACATATTTAGTTTCCTATAATATGGTTAGTGATATATTTATCGTGTTTCTGTTGCTCAGAAAATATTTTCTGGTGCTTTTACTTCCATTTCTATAAAATGGAAGTAAATACATTTTATGTTTCTAACCCTTTTAGAAGCATAAAACTATATTATACTCGTTTTTCTCTTTCATTTATTCTCTACAAACCTTCTACAATTCTTTAGTAACACAGTTACGTTGACTTTACGGAAACATAATACAAATATAAAAGCAATAGAAGTTGTACCTTCTCCTATTTCTTTCTTTCTACAATCTGGTAAGTTTGCCTTTACTTTAAACTGTAGTAAAACGCTTTTAAAATAAATTAATAAATAATAAAAATTTAACAAAATTATTATTTTTTGTCTTAGAATACAAAAAGTTATCAAGATAAAATAACTCGAATTTTAAAGATAGAATTGATCGCTAAATTTATAATTATTTTTATGTTTATTTTCGAAAATTTTGAAATAATAATAATTTAAATAAAAAATTGAAAATATAAAAATTGGTAAATGTTCTAATATTTCATTTATCGCATGTTTTAATCTCAAGAAAATTGAGATAAGTATAATGAATGAAACATCTGGAAAGCATATTTTAAACATTAAATTCGAAACAAAATCCATTTATCTATCTATCTATATATATATATATTTAGCAAATCTCATCGAAAATTCCATCAAGACAAAACTTCTAAAAGATTTTTTCCCGAACTTCATATTTTTGTCCCAGAATTTATCAATTACACTTCTATCGAGTTTTAACAGTAAATTCCTCTATTATCTATATTGCTTTTATTGCCTGTAGATAGCTAGGAAGTTTTTCTAAGAGAGTGAACTAGAAATTGGAACATAAAGATCCAATCAGCCACTTCTACTGAGATTACAGATAAATTCTGTTTTTGCTTCTCTTCTATGAGATAAACTAATTTCGGAATATGCTTTCTCTTATGGGATTTTTTGAAAATTTAAAAGATAATTGAGAAATGGAGATAAAAAAAAAAATTTTGTACAAATTATCTTTGTAATGTTTAAAATAGATCGAGTTTATATATGGTTATAAATAATTCACGTTTTATATTTTTATATCAGGTAACTTTTGAAATTAGTAATTTTTTACCTCTATAAACTGTGAGGTCCTAAAGGAATATTTTTTATCGATTTTGAGATCTTATGATTAATACATTTATTGAAAAAAAAATATATTTATATTTATGAACAATTCTCTTCTTAATATTTTGCAAATATATCACTTACTTTTTTAATTGCTGTCTGATTAAAATAATAATAATTTATGATCCTCATCGAGATTGCTGCTGTTTAAGTTTAAAAATACAAAATTTAATATAGTTTTATGTAGATGTAGATGTAGGAAAGAGGGCTTTCTCAGCCCTAGAACTGCGACCACCAAAAGTCTATTGGTGGTCGCAGTTCTAGGGTCTATTCTTATGGGATGATTCTGTTGGGGATGATAATCCCCAACAGAATCATCCCATAAGAAGTCCCGTCTGAATCGCAAAATACAGTATCTTCTTCAATGGGACTGCAACAAGATCTTCTGGTGTAGGGAAATGCAACCCCAGATCAAATCTTAGCCATGAAAGGCCCACAAATTCACATAAAATGTGAAGAGGAGTTTCATCCTCATCCTGACATCATCTATAAGTAGGGCTACTAATAATTCCAATTAAATGAAGATGTCTTCTAAGATGACAGGGCCATGTAAGGAGCCCTGTAACAATCCTAACTTCATTTTTATGCATCGAGAGCAACTCTTTAGTTCTCTGCACAGAAGAGCCCAAAATGAGAGCTTTCGCCTGTCTAAGACCAGGAGTAAATATAATTTTATTCACTGTTCGAACTAATATTGAATATATTTTCTTAAAATAAACCAAAAAAAATTTTTTTCTATTCTTCAGCACAGATAGCATTATAGAATATCGAAGAAAATAATATAAAAATTTGTTATTTACATCATAAAAAATATTTTTTCTCTTCTAATTTTTGCAATTAAATGTCAATATTTGATTACAGTATTTTATTTTTGACTGATTTCTCTTTGGCATGAATAAATAATTATGCTATTTAGAAAGTAATCTCTAGTGATTAGAAATAAGCTTAGAACAACATTTACGATATCTTGCATTAATTGCTAGAGTACTAAAGAAGTTACTATACTGCTTAGAAATAATTCATGTTCGTATCCAAAGGGAATATTGGAACTCTAATGGTTCCTGCAGATGAATTAAGGTAAATTATAGAAATAAAGAAGGAAGGAAAGTCAGAAGGTAGAATTAGCCTGATCTATTGTTTTCCCAAGATAAAGCATAATTATCTTTAAACAGTTTTTCGTTAATACTGAAACAGGTAATTTTGCTCTCTTTTTTTTTCTAAATAAAGTATAACAAGAAGATTTCTCATTAAAATATATTTAATCTCCCTAATTTATTCTGTTTTAATATTAAAAATATAACGCTTCGTATAATATTCCTGTAATGGTTTTGCATGTTTTTGACGTTTCATGAATAATAGATGCATCTTTATACATTCATGGTTTGTCGTATTTTATATTATAAACATAATGCAGAATTGTCAGAGTATCTTATAAAAATGCATCTATTTTAAGCTATTTCTTCGTGGAAAAAATAAATAAAAAAATAAATTTTAACCGATAGTGTGAGATTGGCGATGCATGATGATGAGAGAATTGCTTTAAAATATTTTCGGTTTTCAATTTTAAATATTTAAATTTCGTACGCGTTAAGTTTACTTGTTTAAAAATATTGTAAGTTTAATAATTATTTATTTAAAAATGTATAAATTATAAAATAAAATAGATTAAGCGTATATGTTGCAAGATAAAGCCATAAAGTTTTTTTTTTTCATAGAATGATCACCATCTCACAGTTATATGGCTATCAATTTTGTCTTATGTGCCAATTTCTCGCTTGATTTCTGGTTGCTTGGATCCAAACCATCAGGCCTATACCTGCAAAAAGAGGTGAAATGAAAAATTGAAGCTAAGTCACAAAGAGGAAGAATGAATGCGATTGGCCAAACCAAGAAAATGATATAAAAACTTCCAACTTTTTCTCTTCAGTTCTCTCTCACTCTTAACAATCGAACGCTACTTGCAGCCAATAAGTAGCTTTTTCTTCTCACCATTTGCTCTAACTGTCTTCAAAAGAGAAACTTCTACCACTTAAGGTCGGTATTTCTGTTTTTATTTCTTTTATTGGCAATTTTTCGTCTTACAATCGGTTCTATGAAGCTTATTGCAATTTTTCATGGAAAAAAAATTTTTTTGTTTAATTTTACAGTTACCAGTTAGAGATTTATATATGGAAAATATTTCATTCGTAAACATTTTCTTTTATAAAATATATAAATTTGTTGGTGAAGTATACGCATTTTTTAAGTAAATTTCTTGTGCACATGGCATTATTTCCGTTTTTAACATATATACCAGTGGCATAACAACTATAATGGTGTAGATGGTGCAGCTTCAGCAGAACTCAAGCTCGATAAAAGCTCTCAAGAGAGATAAAAGGAAAACTATTACTTAAACATAATACGTCCTCATCAGGATCCATACTATCAAGTTACACCCTGATATATAACAAATAAATAATATATAGTAACAACAGAAAAACACTAGCATAAAAGAAATTATCTAAAGAGAACAGAAAAGTTGTTTACAGTATCTATCGTGCTTTAAATAAATTGAAACAAGCGTGAGATCTGCTTGAAGCTCGGATATTAAACACGATGTACTCATGCATGTTTATCTGTTGCCACTGTTTTATCTCTTGCGATTTGATCAAACCTTTTTTGTGATCTATGTTCTAGACGCGCATTATCTGGAATTTATTATCGTTGTATGAGTTAATTTAAATAAGAGAAAGTATAAGCGAAAAGTTTCGATAACATAAAGTGTGATTTAACCCAAGAGATTTATGTTACGCGATGACAAATGATTGCTTTCGTCTTCGATTCTGTAAAAGTCATTCGTTGACATGTATTGTTATATATGTTATCGGAGACGAGTACAATCGATAATAAACCTTCCCTTTTCTTATCTACAAAAATGCGGTTTGTTTATTGTCCTTCATTGTCTCCGATTTCTATTCCGAAAGGAAAAATATACAATTGTGACGTAACTCTTCAAGATAAAATGTCTGAAGAAAAATGATGCGAAAACTAATAGATTTTTCTCAAAGAAAAGACAGTTTAAAAATCCGAAACACGGAATTTCCATTAAATATTTTCTTTTAATTATTTCCTTCAATATTGAATTGCGACAAAGACGAATCGATTAATTCGAGTCTCGATTCAAGTAAAAATCTGTCTAAATGCTTTCTTTTTAACTCGTTAATTTGAAACGTAAAGTAATTTTTCAAGCATTTTTATCACTCAGAAAGCTTTAATGTACATTTATTCATTTTTTTACAAAAGAAAATTTAGAGTGTTTCTTTAAAATATTCAACTAAACTCTTCTGCTATATCCTGCACTATATCTCAGGCTTGTTTCAATTTATTTAAAGCACGATAGATGCTGCAAACAACTTTCCTGTTTTAGATAACTTCTTTTATGCTAGTGCTTTTCTGTTGTTATTATATATTATATATATGGGATGTATTAGCAGTGTAACTTGATAATATGGATTTTAATGAAGAAGTATGTCCTATATTTTTTATACGATTCCTAATCGTCTAATGATAGTTAGAAGAACAGGAGTTGTACGAAAATAATTTATTTTTTAAACAATTTCACGATTTTTTAAGAAATTCAAAAACATAAAAGTTTTAAACTTTTGCAACGAATGCAAATTTAATTAAATTTTATTATCGAATTCATGTTAAACATTTATCAGTCACTGAAATAATTAATAACACTTAAGCAGAACTTGCTGAACAGAAGATTTCCGAAACGTGAAATTGTACATAATTCATTCTTAATGACTTAGATAATTATAACAACTATTTGCTATTAAAATAAGTCATAAAAATATTCTCATTTTAAACACGGATATTTGCAAAATAGCAACAGATTCGATAGAATATGCTTATATCAAATTCTGCACTCTTGTCTGAACTGTTTATAGAGAGAAAGAAGATGGAGAGCTGAAGAAGTAATTATTCATTGAGTTGAGAATAACAAATCGATGTCGTGTCTGGATAAGAGAGAATGGAATGGAGAAGGCGCCTTTAAGACCAGACAATCTTTTTACTTTTTATAAAAATTTCGTTCTTTAAGAGATACATATTTTTAAATATCTAAATGATAGAAAGCTTTTTCATCTTAATCGTTTAAGTTGAAATTTCCTCTTTACTTTCTAAATAATAATAATTTTTTCCCCGTTTTTAATGATGTAAGGAAATCATGCTTATCTTTTCTTTACTTTTTAACAAACTCGAAACTTTAGAAAAATAAACAAGAGTTTTTTAAACTTAAAAGCATTTATGCCAGAGAATAAATAATAAAATTCTCATTAAATTATAACTTTAAACGTATCAGAATATAATAATCATCGAATTACCAAGTTTTAATTCTATTTTTTGATGATTTGTGACTAAAATGAGAATTAATATCTTTCTCTCATTAACGTTACACTAGAAAGTTATAAAATAATCGCCGCTCTATAATGATGCAGTGGAAGAATCATCAAGTGCTCCATAAAATCTGTAAAAGAAGCACTTTAACTTTAAACATCTCTCAAGATAACATGTATAAACAGCAGCATACAGTTCGAGATAAGTAATAACATTAAATATAAACTCGTATACTGATTTATTGCACGGTTACAATATTCATAATCTTCTGCCATAAATTCTCTACTCTTTTATTGTTTTATTGCCTTTATCTACATTTGATTCGTTCTTGAAAATAAATAGTTTTGTTATAAAACGCGTTAAACGTTATCTAATTAAGACATTTAAGTTTATCTAAATTATGACGTTACATTAAATTTATTACCATAGTAATTATTAATAAAATTATAGATAAATAGCTTTTATCGACAATAAGTAATGTTACAACAAATTTTTACAAAAAAAAAAAAGAAAATATTTCGTAATGAGTAATATATTTTATAGAATGCCTAAATTGTCTAGTGGTCGCCATCTTGCAATGATATTCTCAAAATTAATAGGTACTGTACGTAGCTTAACGATTTTTGAAATTCTCTGCCATTGATAATTCTAGATTAAGTATCACGGCTGCATTTATGAATATTGTAGCCCTTAAGCTGTAATATTTAAAAGGCCCTCTTGAATAAATTTAAATTTTATTTATCTGTGAGATCCTTTGCTGATGTAATGGGAGGACATAAGCTGTAGCTTTTATAACTTATACGTAAATTCGGCCTTGCTCTTCATGACGAATGGAAGGATTGTCTGACAACATTAATATGTATTGTCAAGTTTGTTTTTCTAAAGCAGTGTCTTAAAATATATTTTTATTTTCAAAATATCTCCCTGCACACCGGTTGAGAAACACTGCTATAAAGAATTACTTATAAAAAAAAAAAACTAAAATTTAATCGAAATAAATAAATTACAAATATTCAAAATTATTAAATTTTTACCAAGAAATCATGCTTGAATATACAGTGAATATATTTGCAAAAGTAGTCATTGAGATCTTATTTTTAACTCAAATTTTGAAACAAATTTTGATATATAACTGAAAAAAATTATAATTAATTTACTTTTTAATATATTTACTGCAACTTAATCACATAAACAAACATTTCTGTTCTTTAAATAATAAAACTTTTATAGAAACATTTTTATATTCCATAAAAAAAAAGATACGAAGTAAGTTATGTTTATAGGTAGTCGAAAATATTAATGTGCATATAAACATTTTTTATATTCTTAATTATTATTTTCGTATTTTTATTTCCAGTTCGTATGCAGTACTGTATTAACATAAACACGACTTCAAAAATTGGCAAGTTTGTTAATTCTAGCAAAAAAAAAAAAAAAAAACTGCAATCAGAGAGTAGGCAGATTATCAAAAAAAAAAAAAAAAAAAAATTACTCGTTATTATAAAGCAAAGTCTTTTATTTTTTCATAAAATAATTAACAAATAATAATCTTTAAAAAAACTACAAAAATATTTTTTCAAGATTGTTTTCATTAATTTTTCTTTTAACGTACATTTCTTAAATGAATTTTCGATGAGAATATTGAAACAATAACAATTTTTATTATTACAGTATAGAGATTATCGAAAGCACATATAATTAACTTTTTTTTTTTTTTTTTTTTTATGAGCACAAATATTTTTATTCGCCACGGAAAAATCGATTTAATAATAAATTTATATCTATATTTAACCGATTCTTATCTGCACAAAAAAAAACGAATAAATTATCTTAAATCTGATCTTTATCTAAATCTCGATTTGTTCTAAACGTCTAAACTAATATCGCAATCATCTCGTAATGATCAGCATCAGATAAGTTACATTTTCTTGCATGTTATATGGCATTAAACATAAAAAAGTACAATTTTTTTATTTATTAAAAACTGCTTAGTATCTAAGATAAACCTTCTACAACAACCTGAAGAATTTTATTGATAGTTTATTGTCCGATATTACTTTTAAGCAATCTGCTGGTGCATTCTTGTGATGGCCAGACTTTGTTACCTTTCTTCTTTCATAACATTCTTCTTTTTTTTTCTTTTTTTTTATTTCTACATGCTAGAAAATGGAAGTTCGCTTACAGTCCAGATTTTACGATGAAGTAGGTGCATTAAACGAGGCTGCTAAGCTCTTTCATTCCACTTTAAAAAAGAGTATCTCTGCATTTTATCACGAACAATATGACTACACAAGAATGACGTCATAAAATAGCATAGAAAGTACAAGTGCTGAGTGAAGCAATAATCCGATTTGGATATTTATAGATTAAATATATTATAAAGTTTTGTTCGTGTATATTTTTTATTATTATTAAAATTTGTATAATTTATCAATTAAAAATATTTTTTTAATTTTTATGAGTTATTAGAAAACCGATTTTTCTTTATTAATCGATAAGTATCATTAAAATCGATCGATTTTTTCTTAGTAACTAGTTAGACTTACATGTCTTCAACAAATTTAGCATTTAAGAATTAATTAATAAATTTTAGCGGTTAACATATAATAATTATTATTTTTTTCTCTTATAAATCTTCTGTGATCTCTTAATATATAAAATAAAAGCAGTAGCTGAGAGCCATCCGCATCAGCAGCTTCCCTCCTAGCCCTCCTCTGCTTTCGTCTAGCTGCACCAGACAAACGCATCTTCTGCAGACTAAATTTACTCCCGGAGGCAGAAGTAACACCAGGAGCCTGCTCCTCCGTCCCACCAACCGGAGGCACATCAGTGATCCCGGCACCCCCAGATGAGGTACCAGGATCACCACCCCCGTGATGAGGCGAAGAAGCAGACTCCCCAGAAAAAGTTTTAGAATTTAAATTTTGAGCGTCCATGCCAAAATATAAAACTGAAGGAGATGCAAAAAGTCACCGCCCGGTTATCCTCCAATACAGGCGGAAGGCTAACTACGACAGGGTTTCACCTGGTGCCCTGAAGGGATCGTTAACGTTACTATATCTTTTACTACCCCAGTGCCACTCAACACTCTCAGCACGATGCTTTACACCTTAGTTTGGGTAGGGCGCTCTCTTAGTCTGGCCCCTTACCTTCGACCTGTCCGGCATGGGAGATCCTACCAGTAGCAAAGCTATTGCCGGCATAGTTCTCAGGATCATTGGAGCACGCAAGCTCCCTCACCACGACAAGGTGGAGATGCCATTGAGGGAGAGAAGTCTACCAAGTCTGGCTTGCTCCAGCTGCCTCCTGTGCAGTCTTCATTCCTTTTTTTCTATCCTCTACTTGCAAAGTCGCAAATTCTAATGAATATCAATAATAATAATAATAATAAACTAAACCTAACGGTTCTAACGACTCTGCAATCCAGAGTTTGGCCTGAGCTTGGGTCTTTAACTAAACTCTAACTTAAAAATAATTAACTTCAAAACAATCTAACAACAACAGACATTAACCGACGAAAACAAACCGGAAATTGGAACTTACAACTAGAAGTAACAATTAAGTGTTAGATATAAGAACGAACAACAATGTTAGAAACTTATACTAATAAATTGAAATTCTCAAACAAGTTAAATAATAAAAAAATATAAATTTATTAGACTCAAACACTTACAAAAAGTGTTAAAAAATGCTTTATTGAAATGATAATAAAGCAATAGTCAATTAATCAACAAAACTTGTTTAATCCAATTCAGATATCAACAATCAATTATTCACAAAAAGAAATCTTAAATACTACTTAATTCTACTACCTCCACCACTGATACAAACTTCAACCAAATTGTAGACCTTTACAAGAATTTCAATGTCACTTAACCAACCTTACATTGATACAACACCTCGCTGTGTTGCTGTTTGCGTAGGCTTTTATCTTGAGTGATTTACAATCCCGTGTTTGCTTCATTTACATAAATACATGTAACAAGTTTAAATTTATTAGCTTACAGAATAATTCACTCTTGTCATCCTCTTTCCAATTTATTTGAACAAAACATCGATACAGATCATTCTTATATTCACATATCGGATCCGAACAAAATATCAATACGAGACATTCTTACATTCTCATATCGGACCAATTTATATATTGAACAAAACATCGATATGGATCATTCTTATATTCACATATCGGATCAGTATAAAATTAGATGATGATGTCATTACCTGGGACAGCTCTTCCGGAGGACGGTTCCCGATTCCATATCACTTGATTGCTAACTATGACGGAGAAAGTGGAAGTAAGTTAGCTCGTAAACTAAATATAATACGTTAGATATTTAGGAAATAGCGATAAATAATAAAGTGCATAATAAAATAGAACAGGTCAGAGTTAACTTCCTTTCATACTCACCATAGTGTTAGCTCTCTTAACTCCTGTGACCAACTGCTCTTCTTCACATAGTCCTGAGGTTTTATGCTTGTTTTTCCCCTTCATTGAATTTGAATACTAAATTGTGATGGAGGGAAAACAATGTGACCAGGAAATAAAACCCATTACCAATAATTTTATTTAGTGTTAATCCCTTTCTAAGCTGGTCTAAATATTTCCCCATTATCTGCTAACAGGGCGGACTGGCCATAAGGATGTTCTGGGCAAATTCCAGAAGGGTCATTGCCATTGTAACAATATGGGCCGGCAGCCAATGAACAGATTTTTTTTGTGTCAAGCACCGCACTTTCAATATAATGTATATTTATTTCAGATTCATTTTTATTCAAATTTATCAATATTTTAGTATTTACACAGAAATAAAGACTTGTACTTTAGGTAATTATTTTTATTTTGTCGTTAAAATTTGTTTTGTAAAAAATACTGTGTATTTAATTTATTTATTAAATATATTATAGATATATCGTTTGCAAGGATATTAAGATATAAAAATAAAGACAGAAGTATTGCAAAAAAATTTATAATTATTTAATTTTTTTTCTATATCTTATGGCGAAATGTCCTTATGACAATATATCCGTGCGGTGAATTTCCTAATACCAAGTCTAACTAGTGGGCCATTAATCCATAGATGGGCCACTGTCAGGATAATGCCAGAACCAAAAATATGTCCCAGTCCACCCCTGTCTATTAATGTAGTTTGTTTTGAAGCTTCCCACCTGGAGTTCAGGTGTCTATATCCTGACACTGATGACCTAGACATACAGCAGAACTTCATTCTGTTGTTTGTCTATGTTTACTATACTCCGTCTCACTCTCAACTGATAGTGACGTTACGCGATCTTTGGTTGTAATTCTATATCTTATGGCGAAATGTCCTTATGACAATATATCCGTGCGGTGAATTTCCTAATACCAAGTCTAACTAGTGGGCCATTAATCGATAAAGTAATTTAAACAGACTTCTTACTAGAATTCTGCTAGGCCTACGGTATTTACAATTTCAGTTTTTCCTTTTTAAAAAATTATTGTTTTTTTATCTTTATAGTTTCAAGTTATCTGAGTGCTAGAAAGTTTATAAAATCTGTATCTAACAAAAAAACAATATATATAAAATTTATAACAGAGTTTTACATTCTCTGCAATAAATTATGTTGTTATTGATGGAAAGAAGACACTTGTACACATGCTACAAAGCTGTAAATAACAATTGTAGCAATTTTTATTGTTATATAATTATAAAATCTTTTATAATATTTTACTGTTCCTTATGATTAGTACTGAAAAAATTTTAAAGTCTTTTATAAACAAATTGATGGCAATGAAAACATTCCTTATAGGAGTAATGAGAGTTGGCTAGCTGTGCTTCAATGTTCTCAACACTGTTGAATTACAAAAAAACCAAACTGTCTTTAGGAAAATTATTGATTTATTCGTAAAGAAGACACTATAAGGAACTCATTTATATAAATATTTGATTAAATTTTGCAAAATAATAATATTTTTTCTTCATCTAAACATGAAGAGTTGATGACATCCGAGAGAAGTGGTCATTTCGAAATTTTCTAATAAAATCGCAACTTAGTCGTTGTTAATATATATTATGCAGATTTATAATTCAAGGTGTGATCTTTTCGTGGGTTAGGGAAATTTATTGCTAATTGTGAAATTAGTATTTTTAAAATATTTTTGAAAATTGTAAACAAACACAGCCATGCGAAAGAATGATATGGAAGTTGTGTCGGTTGTACTGTAGAGGGCTAACTAGTTTTCCGCGACGTCCGCCTCTGCGCAATATATTTAACAAAGCAATGGCAGATAGTGGGATTTACAGTTGATTGCTTTCAATCTGTAGACATGACTGATACCGCCGAAGTAAGTGACTCTCCTAAAGTCAGCAAGTCTCCTAAGAAGAGCGTGAAGGCTACCGCTCGCGCAAAAAAGCCCAAGACTGCTTCTTCACATCCTAAGGTATCTGTAATGGTAGAAGCTGCCATCAGTAACCTGAAGGAGAGACGTGGTTCATCTCTTCCTGCCATCAAGAAGTACATCGCAGCCAACTACAAAGTAGACATGACACGTTTATCACCTTTCGTCAAGAAATACTTAAAGACTGCCGTAGCCAATGGATCTCTATTGCAGACTAAAGGTAAAGGGGCCTCCGGTTCTTTCAAACTGAACACAGGATCCAGCAAAACAGATAAGCCAGCTAAAGCTAAGGCAGTAAAGAAGACACCAGCAGTAAAATCACCCAAAAAGAAAGCCGTAGTAGCCAAGAAGCCCAAACCCAAAGCAACAAAAGCCGAAAAGAAAGCCAAACCTGTTAAATCTGCAGCCAAGAAACCCAAGACCAAACCTGTCGCCAAGCCCAAGCCCAAGAAAACTGCAAAAACACCAACGAAAAAGACAGCTGCTAAAAAGGGGAAAAAATAGAAAAAAACTTTAGAAGTTGAAACAAACGGCTCTTTTCAGAGCCAAAATCTTTTGGTAAAGAGAGCCATTCGTAGTTGTTTTTGCTGGGACAGTTTATCAAGGAAAGAATGAAGCTTTTATGCATTTTTTTCATTCTTTTCTTGGACCGAGAGGTTGCAAAGATGATCTGATCTGCAATACAGGTTAGTGTAATTATGAAATTTGGAAATTCTCATAAAATGTACATTTTTCATCAATCACAAAAATTATTTTAAGCCCCTTTGTAATTAGTAAATTTAAAAGTACGTTGACTAATTTTATGAAAGATACACAGTATTTATACGTCACTAAAAAGATGGGAAAGCAGATCCAAAAGCCACTTTGGTAGTCGAATTATAAGTTAATTTTCGAATTAATTCAAAATACTAATAGATCATTTCTAAAAGGTTAAGGCTTTTTACTCCAGGAATATTCTATAAATATCGTTATTCTGGTCATTATCGTGGCCATTTTATCACTTGATTCAAAGAAATGAAATTTCAGCATAGCTTAAAATTTTATATAAAATTACTTTTGCTAAATTTGGCATTCGTGAAAATATTCGATTTTAAATTCTCCAAAAGTAAATAGGCCTATAAGAAAACACCGAATTACATAAGCATTGATAAAGCCTACATGAGAAATGTCAGAAATTTAATTATGTAAATTTGCATTCATGAATTTATGTAATTATTGATTGGAATAAAATCGTATCGAAACAAAATCAGGATAATTTGAAGCGTAGTATATAAAACTAGAATTAAAAAAATTATTTCGGAGTAAAAATGGCGAACTAAAACTTCCATATTAGAATTCAAAAGAAACTTAAAAAGGGTAGAATGAATTTATAAAATTAATTTCTTAATTATATTAAAATTAAGAAAATAAATTGAATGCTACGGTTTTTGTGAAATTTAAAGTACAGTTAGATCTCGTATAACGCGATGTTAGGTTCTATAGAAACGCCGCATTATATGAACTCGCATCACTGAAAAAATAGGGTAGCTTCCGATATTTCTGGCAGAAAACGAAAACAATTTTCAATAATAAACACTTTGAATAGTAAAAAAACACATTTGGGCTAAAAAGTAATTTTCATAATATAAATTCATAGAAATTTGTAGATGGCGTTATATCGAAAGCGCATTGTATAAGTTCCGCTTTATACGACGATTTCTTATATACAATGATTAAAATTATCGTTTAAATTTATATTTTGAATTATAATATCGAAGAATTGAAATTTTTTTTAATTTAAGATTCGATTCAATTTAAATTAGGTGATATGTAAATAGATTGCTTAAAAATATTGGCCATTATTTTTAGTATCTATTAAATAGATCATCTTTGAAACTTAAGAATTGAAATTTTTTTAAATTTAAGATTCGATTCAATTTAAATTAGGTGATATGTAAATTGATTGCTTAAAAATATTGGCCATTATTTTTAGTATCTATTAAATAGATCATCTTTGAAACTAGTATGTAATATTTTATATTTTACATTGCTACTATATTTCATTGATGATTTTTCTTACTAATACTTAGATCTGGAGAGTCAAATATATTTTTAGTGAGCTAATTTTATGGAGGAAGTACTCATAGCTTGTAAACAACCAATTAGTGGGGCATGGAATGAAAAGTTTCTATGCTGTATTGTAATTTTAAGTGTACAATAAAACCCAGGTTAAACTTGGGAGGGAGAATAGTCTGCAATAATACTAATTAATCAGCAAAGTTGTATTCTCCAAAAATGAATTTTAATAGGACTTTATAACTTTTTTTTTTTAAACAATTTTAGATAGATATCATTTTGACATAAAATAGCATAGGTTAGCACTCACAATATTTATATGATAAAATAGCCACCAAAACCAAATAATTTTTCTGATCAGGCATACATAAAATTTTTCAGCATTTTTCAAAATTTATACTGGTTTGAATAATGAAAAATCAAATGATAAAAATACATAAATTATATCACATACAATACTGTAATCACTGATTTATGTCGTTACAGAAATCTGTTTGGATATCTATAAAACCTGAATAAAAATTTTAAATTTATATATATTTTTTAAGTTATATTTATTTTAATAAAATTTATTTTTATTAAAATAAATATAAGTTTAAATTTACATAATCATTATGATAAAATAGCCACCAAAACCAAATAATTTTTCTGATCAGGCATACATAAAATTTTTCAGCATTTTTCAAAATTTATACTGGTTTGAATAATGAAAAATCAAATGATAAAAATACATAAATTATATCACATACAATACTGTAATCACTGATTTATGTCGTTACAGAAATCTGTTTGGATATCTATAAAACCTGAATAAAAATTTTAAATTTATATATATTTTTTAAGTTATATTTATTTTAATAAAATTTATTTTTATTAAAATAAATATAAGTTTAAATTTTCATACCTAAGGTTGTTAATTTGCCTAATTATTGTTTATCAGTGTATTATTCATATATTGAATGTAAACATTATTGGATTTAATTATTTACATCTTAAATTATAAATACACATTCAAGAACTGCTTTACTCTTATACTATAAATCAATAACTCAGCACTGTTTAGCAGTATAGAAAAACAGTTTTTATTCTAATAAACTTGCAAACGTTTTTGGTCATAGACCATCATCAGGCACAATCACCAAATCAAACGGAATTCTACAATCGAATGTTAAATACGTTCCTATTAACAGAATACAATTTTAGAATATAATTGTTCAAATTCAAATTACAATTTTTAAAATATATAAGTCAGTTGACATAAAAACGGACTAATGACAATTAAGGCGGAGTTAACCCTTAACATTTTCACAATATTATATACTTAAAAAATTTTAAAACTCAAGCTATAACTACACAACTTCTTCATCATTTTTACAAAAACTAAATCTTAAAATTAAAGTTATAATTACACCAATTATTTATCACTTTTACAAAAAATTATTGTTCCCTTAGCGCATATTTCCAGGCGTCTGACGGCTCCCAAGCTAGCTTATCATTTATCAGTGCTTCCTTTTCTTTTCTTTTTATTATTTCTAGTGACTCCGTGATTGTTGGTAGCGTATGAGGAGGGATTCTTCTTATTACTTTTGCTTCTTTCCACTGTACTTCTATGTCATTAGCATACGCTTCTTGCGCTAGAGAAGTGGTTATGTTTGCTTTCTTTATGTCTTTTTTATGCTCTTCTATCTTTTTTGATAATCTCCTGGTGGTAACTCCCACATATGCCTTATTTTCATTTCCTCCCATTTCTACTAAAGGTATCCTATACACTCCTTTACGTTCTAGATCCTTAAGGAGGTCTTTGTCATTCCGAATGGCATTAAAGACTGTTGTGTTCCTCATTGGAGCTATTCTCTTTCTTCTATCTCTAGCAATCTTCTTTATCACACCTAAGTCTTTCAGGTGGTACGGTATAGGCATATAGTCTTCTTGGTCACTTCTACTTGGTCTTATAGTGCTACCATCATTTGAAAACTTTCTCTTTACTTGTCTCAGTATCTGTGAGGGGAACGACTTTGTGCAACCATGTTGTTTTCCTATATTCAAAATGTGATTTAATTCGTTTTTCAAATCTTCACCCTCACTGCAGTACAAAATAGCTCTTCTAAATAGGCTGCGGAATGCTGATTTCTTAAAGCTCATTGGATCGTTTGACCAGCTAGGGATAAGCACTGCCTGATAAGTCGGCTTCCTGTAAACCTTCGTTACGATTCTCCCTCCTTCTACCTTTAATTGCAGATCTAAATAATGTATTAGTGACTTATCCACCTGGTCCTTCTTTAATTTTAAACCAAAATGCTCTATTGTGAGTTCATCTGCAAAAAGATCAATTCTGGATTCATCCTTCCAAAGAATCAAAACATCGTCCACGTATCTATTATATAATTTTATTTGGTGTTCGAAACGAGGTAGTACTTGATCCTCTGCAACTCTTAATATGATTTCCGCTAGAGTGCCTGCTATAGGACTCCCTATGGGCACACCTACAATCTGCCTATACGTTTTTTCTCTAAATGTAAAATATGATCCATGGCAGATAGTATGAGCTATCTCTCTTAATAACTTAGGATCCGACTGGTCTGGCGGAAGGTGCTCTAGCATAAATCTATACAGATACAAGCATACTGGTTCAATCTTTAGCGAAGGGTACAGCGCTTCAAAATCATAAGAAGCTAAAACATCTCCAGTTTCTACTTGTATATCTTTCAACCTTGTCAAAAATACTGAGATACTGAGACAAGTAAAGAGAAAGTTTTCAAATGATGGTAGCACTATAAGACCAAGTAGAAGTGACCAAGAAGACTATATGCCTATACCGTACCACCTGAAAGACTTAGGTGTGATAAAGAAGATTGCTAGAGATAGAAGAAAGAGAATAGCTCCAATGAGGAACACAACAGTCTTTAATGCCATTCGGAATGACAAAGACCCCCTTAAGGATCTAGAACGTAGAGGAGTGTATAGGATACCTTTAGTAGAAATGGGAGGAAATGAAAATAAGGCATATGTGGGAGTTACCACCAGGAGATTATCAAAAAGGATAGAAGAGCATAAAAAAGACATAAAGAAAGCAAACATAACCACTTCTCTAGCGCAAGAA